>WURT03474738.1:0-22096 GCA_009936505.3 Holothuria glaberrima | reverse complement strand
GCTACATGGTCTTCAAAGTTGTTGGCAGAATGCTTAATTCATCTACCAAGTTTCACCAAAGTTGCACAAAACCTGTCGTGTGGACAATGCATATCTTGTGTTAACAAACACATTCAGGCATACAGGAAATAAATTGCTCTGAAAAATGCATTGGCTAGGCACTTCAAGGGATATCACAAAGACATACAGTTCCATTTGTTTTAATCAATTAAGCAATCACAATTCATGCATGCTCAAGGGTACCTGATCCAAATGATCAGTAACTTAGTTCCCTTTATAGAACTAATTACCCATGGTAAGCATTTAATTTATTCCAATTTCCAGTTGATGCATGCTCTAATGGATGCCCCTATCAGGACAAGAGCTGTCCATCAAGCCAGTGAACTTCCATAACTGTCCTCTTGCATACTTTGAGTAGATGATGCCAATTGTTTTTTGTGGAGATCAAAGGTCATTTGGGCTCACTAGAGACCAATTACTTGAGATATAGTGTTTACAAGATTTCGGCTTTTTTACCTCTGGTGACCCCAAATGACTGTTGACCTCCACTAAAAACGAAAGGGATAATCGACTCAATATGGGCAATCTACATGCTAAGTATGAGATCCCTCACAGTTACCCTTCTTGAGAAAGAGTGTTTACGAGATTTCAGCTTTTTTACCTCTGGTGACCCAAAGTGACCTTTGACCACTGCAAAAAAAAAGAGGGATCATCTACTCAAAATGGACAATCCACATGCTAAGTATGACATCCCTCACATTTATCCTTCTGGAGATATCGTGTTTACAAGCAATTTCTAAGGTATTTACCATTTGACCTCAGGTGACCCCAAAATGACCTTTGACCTCCACCTAAAACACTAGGGATTATCTCCTCAATAAGGGCAATCTACATGCCAAGTATGAGATCCCTCGGAGTTACCCTTCTTAAGATATCGTGTTTACAGGCAGGCGTCACACACACATACATACACGCACACATACACACGACATCACCATCGCATAGATTCCTTGCCTGCCTTCGGCAAGGAATCAAAAAGATGAATACCCCCCTCTTCCATCCCTGTTGGCCTGATGACTCTAGTTTTCTCTTCAGCTGATAGCCATCTTTTGCTTGAATCATGACAAATGGGCTTCTAAAGCCTAGCAGTACAGGTTCTTTCAATCAATATATGTTTGTGAATTTTTTATGTTATACATCAAATAGGTGCTTACCTTGTAATCTTAAACATGCAATATTGATGATACTTGTATTAGACAAAAAAGTAGTGCTGAAAGATTCAATAAATTTTTAAGATAAGACTGAGGTGACTGTTTCTTCCCTGAAAAGGGCAAAAAAGCTTCCCTAGGACAGTGAAAACTCTCCCTGCTCGGTTTACTTCCATGTAGTTCTATCTGTCTAGTGCGCCTCCCTGTCAATGCTACAATAGCCTGTGCTGAGTTTAATTTGCTTGAAGCCATATCCGTGACACACTACTATGTGGGAGTTATCTGCTGCACAAAGAGTACAACACTGACTGCACAAGTCGTCACTAACCAATCAGAAAGATGCTATTGTTTGAAGTTTTGTCAACCAAAGTGTAGAAAGCAATTATTAATAGGGATATGGGGACACCTCTAAAAGAGTTTGGGGGTGATGCAACTGCTCCTTTAATTTCTTTACTCAATCCAAATCCTAGTTATCACTCAGGGTGTTCACAGGTGAGCAGAACTCATCATTTGATTTAAAGCACAACAATTCTCACCCCAAGCAATAAAGGTTCTCAGAACTAAGTTTCCTTCTAGCTCTTCATGTGACTTCAAAAGAGTACTTGTTCAGTACACCAAGTTACAAAGCAAAACAATAGCCTGTGCTAAGTTTTAATTCAGCTCAAGGCTATATCCTGCACACAGGATGTGTGTGAGCTGTCTAGGTACACTACCGAGTGATCTGTGCTAGTCATCAGTGACAGACCAATCAGAGTACAGTGCATGACCAATTGTATCTAGAACTATAGGGCCATTCCTAAATATGTTGGTGGGAGGGGTTGCCACAGACCCTTTCAGTATGAGGCCCATAACGGAAAACTTGCCTTAGAAAATACTATACATCTTTAAAGAGATGATAAAAATGGCTTTTTGGAGTTAAATGGAGGTCACACTTCCCAGGTTGTGCAGTCTGTTTGCAATGATGGGGAACAAAATGATCTTATCAAATAGAAAATGTATCTGTGTTGTGAGGATCCTTTTCCCTAGTAAAATAAGTCGAAAAACATTGCATACAGCATTACAACAAAGACCAGGATTACAAAAACAAAGCTTCTGAAAAAAAAAGAGTCTTTCAAAATCCAAGAATATACTTTTAAAAGCAACTGAATCCCAAAAGATAGGGTAGATATTTTTAACAGCCCTCGGATTGCTTGAGGGTAAGTAGATATACAGCACTGTTTTTTCTTTTTCTTGAGAAATGTCTAGCTGTAATTAGTGATGGTATCTTTTGTTTCTGATGAATAACAAAATCAATACCAAGGATAAACAAGCAAGCAATTTGACCTTTAAACTTGACACTGGTAAAATATTCCATTGAGTTAAAGTTTTGTAAGAACTAACAAAAGTTACAATTCTAAAATTATCAACATGTTTTATAACATGTGCCAAGATTACTGTTTAACCCTGCCTCTTTAATAACATATTTCCCATACTGCAATGCACTGGTGTGTAATAAAAGTTTGCCTGAAAATTTTTACGTTCAAAATGCAACATGTTTTGAAAAGCTTTACATCGATAAAGAGAAAAATCCCTATTTTTGATGAAGCTTTCATATTCTGTCACTGGAATATATATGCGAGCATCTTTAATACTGTAAGTTGAAACTTGTAGAAATATTATGTTACAGGCATTGAACATTGAATCTCTTGTTCTATTAAAATCCCATCCTCAAAGGCTGTTTATGAGGTGAGATATACAACACTTGTTGAAGCTTATTAACTTAACACAAAGCAGCAGACTGCTTATTTAAGAAGAATGCATCCAATTTGAAATGAGTGTACCCAACCATCCTAATTCAGGAATGGCTTCTTTCAATCATGTGACAATGTTTTTGAACTTACTTGCTACATTCATGCAGAATCACTCCTTGGTTTTATACATAAACATAATGAAAAAATACTTGTGTGCAAACTAAACAAAGATCTGCAAGATTTAGCACACTTTTTAAATAAACTTGTGACGGACTGCTTTCTCCATTTAACAGTTTAAGACATATCTCTTGAACTATGAGGTCAGATTTAATCTTTGTTTTTGTTTTTGTTTTGTTTTTTCCCTAAAGCCACTGCAATTTGTCTCAAACTGTCATCAATGTTTTCTTAAAAAGACAACATAATCTATTGTGTAATTCACCATTTTAAATTAAGTGAATAGATTTCAATATTTTACATTAATGACAATTGAGCAAACTATCAAGATGGGAGTTGGACCAACAAGATTCATTTCTCAACCTGTGTAATATGCATTCTTCTAATTTTACACCTAAGGCACACTTTAAGGAGAAACAAACAAGCAAGAATACTCACTCTTGTAAAAAGGCTTCCACATCCACTGCAAAGAAATCCTCCCCTAAGTGATCTGTAACTTTCACAAAGTTTCCAACAAGCTGTCCTCCCCTATAGACTAACAGGGCAGGGAGGCCATTCTGACACTGTACGGGAGAAGAAAAGATGTGCAGGTTGTGCAGATTCTACAAATCTTTAGAATCCTACTGGAAGAGATAAAACACTTTAGAAAGCCTCCAAAAGAACCAGAGAGTGGCAAAAAGCAGGTCTTGCCCAAAGCAGGGTATTAAAGATGAGGAGAAAAACAGTGGTCCTACCATGTCACCCTCTAGCTGTGGTGGGGTGTTATCCCAGTGCTACTGATTTATGCCAGATAGAACTTGAAGGTACGTTAAGAATTATGTATGTACCTGTACAGTATATAGGAGGTGATGAGGAGTGTGACAGATTTACATACATGTCTAACAGAGTGGAAAACAGTACAATGGGGAGGGAAGGAGGGGGGAGGGAGAGATGAGGGGAAGTAACAGCTCCCCCGGGCATAAACTCTCTATAAATGGCCAGTCCTTTCGAACCAATCTAAACTATAACCTCCCACACTTCAAGAATATGAATGTGCTACCTCTTTGTTCTGTCACCCTGCTGTGCAACAATCACCTATACTTAGTTGGTCTATACATACTGTATATGTGAATCAAGGTATGGTTTAAATTTGCCATCTTTTCTTGTCAACCAAAGTTGGGTGACCAAGCACTGTCTGTGTATTTCAAAAAGATGAGAGTTTGCCTTTTCTGGATCTACTCTCAATCATGCATATTACCATCTCAACCAACTGACCCCACACCACTGTCAGTGTATTTCAAAAAGATGAGAGTTTGCCTTTTCTGGATCCACTCTCAGTCATGCATGTTTCCATCTCAACCAACTGACCCCACACCACCCAACTATAAGCTAAATAATTTTTAGAAGTATGCCTAGCATCACTATAGTGCATTATATTTGAAAACATTTCCTAGTCAAGAATTACATCAACTATGAAGACACATATTCCTCAATCCATTCATACCCTTCACCTCATATGAAAACATCCACACTTAAAGGCCTGTACTCTACAGCAATTTCTTTTAAACACTGTACACTTCATCTACTGTAGACCCATACATTACACCCAGCCACAAAAAGTTATGTTTTCAAAGATTCTCACACATACTGCATACAGAATTTTGTCTTATGCTCAGGGCAAGGTAACATTGCTCTTCGTGCTGCTGAGAGCAGGTTAATAATTCAATTCCTATGACTGATCACACATTCCTAGGCTGTTAGCATATATAACTCTCCACACATGAGCGAATCCACCTCAAGATGTTGAACTACTTTAATACCTCCTGTTGATTTCAGTACAGTTTCCATACTATTTCTATACTCGCTACAGACAGTACTCAGAGTTTCCATCAAGGGGGAAAGGAGGGGATTCGTCCCCTCCTTTCCAGAAGAGGGGGGGATTAAAGCCCCCTTTTCATTGCCATAAAAATATATTAAATTGTCAGTATCCTGGTTTCTTACTTATGAAGAGGGCACTTTTGCAGCAATGTTTGAACTTACATTAATAAATGGCCTCTGAAACCCTTCAGATTGCACCTTACTAGGACCTTGAAGCAAGCTTGTGCCTCTCTGAGCCCACTTGTAACTTTGGCCAAGGCATCGATTTGGAATCAGGGTTTAGCAGTGATAAATCCTCCCCCAACCCTTTTTTGAGTTTCTGGTAGAACCCCTGGCAATATACAAAATTACAGACAATTCTTTGAAATTTATGTCAAACCTGCCTATTTTCAACTGTTGAAAGATGGTATACTGTACCTCTCCAAACCTGGATTAAGGTCTAAAAAGCTAAAACAAGTTGTAGCCTAGTGCCTCACTATTTGCAGGAGCCTTAAAAAATTCAAATTTTGAATTTAGGGGCTCTCAAAATTTCTTGTGTACTGAATATATATTTATTATATTTACCCATGGTTAAAGAGACTTGCAACTATGACTAATCTGTATTAGAGTGCGGTTTCCTGCAATCCAGAGTATTTGGGAGTGCAAAAGGTTGTACCATGTTAGTGACCAATGCATATGGCACTGTATATGGAGATGAGGACTGGCCTGTAGTGGCAAACTTGTATTTTAGAATGCAATTTTCTTCTATCTACTGTGTTTGGAGTGTCAAATTTTCTGACCTACTCTAAGCTGCTACCTCCCCAAATGGTGAGACAGAGGTTAGTTCTGGTCTCCTATGGTACCCAAAGTTGTGAAGAATCACCCTACTCCTAGTAAAAGTCACTGGATACAGTAAAGTATGCACCTGTCTGATATCATTTTACTAATTTTGCAAATAAGCTTTTATTTCTTACTGTAGTTTTACTTTAAATACCTTGCTACTGTACAGAATCATTTAATAGCTTTCTTATCTCTTAAAATTTATGGAATATAGACAACTCTTTAACTTGTAGATGTTAAACGTTTTTTTTACTCCAGTGCGGGTGTATGAAACTGTTAAACTTGCATATTCTGTACTTACAAAGGAGTGACTGACTTGCATCGCTGTTGCAGCAGCTCGGCAAAACTTCACGGTGGGATATTCTTTGCAGAGACACTGAAAACAACCATCCAAGGCTTCACAACCAGGAGAAGACTGAAAGATAAAATTATGAGCATTTGCTTTTAAAATTATCCTAGGGGTAAACCATCAGAAAACACTAAAAAAAAAATTAAAAGATACTTTCCAAACTTCTCGGGAAATGAATCCAAACAAGGAATATTTCCAGATTAAATATATGCAGTACATCAAAAAGAAACTTTCCAAAATGATGAAATACAAAACTAGACAAAGCATTGTAAAAGTCTTTCAGATGTAGTAGATGAAGTACTGTAATATATGACAGCCAACCTCAGAAGAGGGCTCCTTTGTCCACCATTCTATCAACCTACTTATGATAGACAACATTTACATAATTATGAAAAGAGGACTTAAAGGTGGGAGATGTACATTTGTACGCTCGGAAAATAAACTGCAATTCCAGAAAATGCCAGTGTAATAATGCCATAATGGTTTCAGTGTTCCTGACAAATTTAAAGGAAAAAATCTTACTCGTTATTCTTAATAGGTTTGGAGCCACCAGAATTTCCAATTCATGATGGAAACTGATTGACTTTAAAACTGGTCAAATTCAACTTAATATGCCTTCAAAATTTAAAGTCACTGTGGTTGAACAAGTGCAGATGAGTACACTGTGAGATGAAATGTTGCAGTACATTGCACAGTAGGCCATGGGGGTATATATATAACAACCTCTGAATTCCATATAAGGCAAAGATAGTGCTTTAGATTTCACAAGGTTGTACTTTATATTAAATCAGTGTCTTCAGCAGAATTGACCTTAAGCAATTAAAACTAATTTGAGAAGTTTCCTTTTCTTTCTTTTTTACAACTTTTAACTGTCTAGGACCAGGCAATTACCCTTCATTTGGACACATTTTCCCTCCTAGCCCCTTCTAGACATTCTTAAGTGTGCAGATGTTGGCAGCCAAACGCTCTTTTTTTATACTGGCTGTCTACATGCAGCATTTCAAAACCTTGTGTTTGGGAAATTTGGATGAGGAAGGGGAAATCAAGTTCATCAACTTCTCTCTTCCAAAAATTTTGCAAAAATGTAACACCTGTATTTTAATATGCATGCATCATCTCATATGTCACACAATACAATGACTACTGAAGGTAACAAAGAAAAAATTAATAGCATAATGCAATTGAGATTTGCATCTCTCTCTCAGATTATCAAGTTACCCCTCCCCCTCCCCACACCATTTAGGGATTAGGGTTCCCTTGGGGTAATGTAATCAGAGTTTGCAAATTCACATCCATTCATACAATGAGAAGTTTTTATCAGGATGCTTTTTTATAACATTAATATTCTTTTTGATTCGTTGTCAGCCACCTGAAACTAAACACTGCAACAAATTTACTCATCTGGCATTCTTTGAAATTCTTTCTCCTCTTTCTGGCAAGTTTTACCCAGAACATTCACCACTGAAGTAAGTGACTGGATTCCCAATACTATCTGCCATGTGATTGATATGTCAATAATATATACTGCACAGTTTTACTGTAGTAACAAAAGTGAGATAGGACCAAACCAAATGGCGCCAAAAAACTGTCGCATGCTATGAATTCATGCAAAATATTATTGACAATATCAGACTCAATGCTTTAAGAATAACCAAAGAATCTGTTCCAGCACTGATGGATTACTAGACTGCTGCAGTATATATTCACAGAATCTGAAATATTCTGCAGGCATCATCTCAGGAAGATGTACTATAAAATAGTATTTATGTTTCATACTTTCTGCTATAGCTACAACCAAGTTGTGTGCCATGAGCAGAGAGGCAGTTTCTTACAGATGGAGCTGGGGGATCGGATCCAGAATGCTCTAGGGACGGGGGGGAGGCTGGGGGAGACTGAGGATTATTGCTAAAAACAGCCATGCCAAGATACTTCCCAGAGAGAAGTCTGACCACTACAGCAACATTTGTTTTGTTTTGACACCCAAAATCTTCACATGTCATGTGCAGGGCCTCAAGACCATACTAAGCAAGCATGAAGATATTTTCAAGTAGTTCCATCCTTTCACTACACTGTACTTTGTGCACATGTACAAGTTTTTTATTTAGCTTGCTTTTTTCCTGTCAAACAGCTCTCAAAGTATGTTACAACTCCCTTGTATAAAGGGGCTGGTCAGGGTGGGTCTTCCAAAGCAGTCCATCAATAACCAATTCACATTCTGTTGATTAAGGAGTATACTCACATAATATGCTTACTAAATAGAGGTTAAGATAAGGAAATGTACTGTAGAAGACATAACACTCCACTTCAGGGCTTGCCATGTGCTGCCCTAGCGCTGGGACCGAATAGCGAGTACTCGCTACCCGTAGGCAATTGAGGAAAATCGGTTACGAAAATTGAACATGTTAATAATCACAAAATTCTAAGCCTTTCAATCCACTCCCTCAGATATCTTAAAAATGTGACATCTCAAGATCACCTAAACCAAATGTTTGTTATTTTAAGAAATAAACTGTAATTAAAATTACAGATTGTAAAATTTGCAGTGTCTCAAAGAAATAAATTGCCGCAGGCACCGACCACAAGACAGGATGAGAAGATACCAAGACACAAGCAGTGCTCATGATCATAAACTCAATGGGGACTTTGCCCGACCGGAGGACGTGTATTACTCCTGCAGCCACACTGACTGCACTAGCAATACCAATGTCCGCGAACTTTCGCAAGAATTCTTAGTCAAACTGTGTAAAATCTGTATGCTATTAACTATTCGTATATACGATCACAACAAACAAAAATTGTAAATATTTAACGAAAAAACGACTAAAGCAAGTCTGATTTCCTTGCTCTTTTGAACGACAAATGTCAATGGGGTTTTAGTGTGTGATTTTGTTCACTTCAAGCTCACACAATGTAGTCCCATTGACTTACTGTGTGAAAGTGAACGTTGCAGCTGAAGATTTTTCGTGCAACATGAATATTCATATATTGAAACCAATCAACAGTCCAGAAGTAAAATCAAATTGGGCTCATGAATATAGCAAAATTAGATGATCTCTGTTGTTGTTCGCAGATGTTAGATTATGTACGTCAAAAGAAGAGTACATATTCGACACCTGCTATGAAGGTAAATGGGGACTTCAACATGACTACATGCGAGAATACACACAAAATTTGTGCTGACCTTGTCCGGAGTTGTGATTGGCTGGTTGATGTTACACTCCCGCTACAACTAGTTTTTGGAAAAAAAGAAACTAAAATGAAGGGGTCAAATAAAATGGGGCACTCAGCCCTTAGAGGTGAAATGTTACCATTTGACAATATTTCACATATCTATAAACCTTTCTAGAATAACAACAGTCAGCCTAGCTCTGTATACAACATGTTGATAAATATCAGTTTTCATAATACACGTGCAAGACTGGGGTGGCAAGGGAAAATTTGGGGGGAATCCTGCTCGTGCCCCCCATGGTAGTGCTCCAGAACTTGACAACTTTTGACAGATCTAGCACAAATTCACAAAGCTATTATTCCTCTCATCAATACTGTTTAAACAAATGCCATTTTGCTCAGCACAATTTACACTCATATATTCACATGAAGTGCACCAAAATCAGGCATTTCAATCAATGCTGTACCTAACACTAGTAAAGCTAGGGTTTGATTACTTCAAAATGTCACAACATATACAGCTGTACAGATCAAACAAACTACACACAGACACACATTTTAAGACCTTTCTGAATTACCCTCAAGTGATAATTTAACTAATAAATGCATAAACCAATTTAATTTGCCCATATCACCTTTCCAGAGTGACGAGATTTTTGCAAAGTTCCTCCTTAGACTATTCATGTGTGGGCCTGTAACCCCAGGCTGTAAAATAACACTGTCAAACCATTCCATGACAAGTCATTAACGAGTGTTTGACACTGCTGAAGGCCAGAATGCTCACAATGTAAATGTCATGTACCCTTTCTCAAGAATTTTGCCGATAAATGTGTTCACAGAAAGCATCAACCTTTGAGTAATAAAAAGGAAACAGCTTCCACATGAATGCATAAAATTTTAAAGCAATTAAGCCACAGTACACTTGAGCCCTTAACATTCCAAGAACAATTACATATGGTTGATTATATTCTCTCCAGCTTCTGCAAAGGTGATTAAAGCTGATATTTCCAAATCCTACAGCAAAAAAAAAAAAAAAAAAAAAAAAATTTGAAATGGCAAATATTGTGAGGTTCCACTAAAGTGCAAATTTGCAAGAAGCTGGCATTTGTATCCAATAGCAACTGCGATAAAGGGTAGATAATCAATCTCTATTTAAGTGCAAAATTCTTTCTTCCTTTTCTCTGCCACTAATAAAATCACCCCTTCTTGAAGCTTTGATTCGAACCATTACAAAATGTTTTAACTTTAAGTACAAGTTACTACACATAATGTAAACCCTTTCATAAAAGCAATTGCCGGGCAACTGCTTTTCAGACGAGAAATACTTTATATTAACAATTATAAATATTACTGTACCAAATTACTATTACACTTTTAACTTCTTTGTAATGTTTAAATGAGTCTGGTGCCATTGCAGCTAGGCCAATAAATCATACAGACATCACACTTTCCCTGCAATTAAACTCTGTACAAAGATAAAATAATTTGCAAGCAGTACACCCAGTGTTCTCTGCAGGTCCAAATTTTGTCTGGGCTTTGTCCCTGATCTGGCAGATGGTACTGAGGGGAGGGGTCTAAGGGGAGGGGGTATTCTCCCTCTACAATGGAAAAGTTTTGCTCACATAAGGTGGACTGGATGCAAAATGGTGCTACATTTGGTGCTAAATTTGAATTGAATATATCACCAAGAATTCCTACTTTTTAGGAAATCATGATACGGAAGTAATGCATTTGGGTGAAATTGTAAACACTTTTCGATAAAAGTTTTAGAAAAGCGGGAGTGGAATTTTGTGACACAGAACCAAAGGCCAACGGGGGCATCTGGGTGATTTTTCACATTGGCGTTAGCAAGTTTTGAAGGGCTTTATGGTGTTGTCGGTTACTTCCATGCAGTCCTAGGTAAAGACTACAAACGTGGAAGATATTGAGTGATTGATTGCAAGTGCCATACTCGTACTAGAGTATTCAAAGCTATTATAAACCATAGTAGCCTATATGTGGGAAGTGGCAATCAAAATTATGATTCATAAAGTGTTTTTTCAATCAATACTTAACTTCTGGGAAGACAGAAAGTTATTCACTTTGTAAAACGTTTTAAAAAGAAGTGAAACCAATTTTTTTTGTCCAGGCGGCCAAAGGTTTTTGTGCAAGTGGCAAATTTACTATGACAGGACAGGCTTCATGTTATTGTTCATCAAATTATTAAAGACCACCCTCTTCCTAGTAAAATTAAATACAAGAATCCTTCAAATATACCCATCTTCCCATCAAGATTTCTCAAAATGTTCCTTAGCAGTTACCTTTTGAAAGCATGCCATAGAATACTTCCCTCATTGAGTTGAGTCCAAAACATGAGGCAAAGAGACCTACTTCCCTCTGCTGTACTTGTCACAACAGAGGATTGGTAAGATGATCTTGTCTTTAATGTACAAATGTTACAAAGGAAATCAATATATCAAAGGGTCACAAAACAGCCATCTCAGACAACCTTTCCGCTAAATCTCACAGAGCTGAGAATATGTGCAGAGATCTGCTACATTCATGTTTAGTCTACAAGATGAGGAAGTTTGTATTTATCACCCAAGGGCCACAGGCTTTGATCTGTCGATCTAAATTTAATTTAGAAGCTACAGGTATTATTTACAAAGGCAGATTACTACACACTGGTTGAGTGAAAAACTTACAACTTTGGGCCCCAGTCATATATGAGGAAGTGCTTTAGATAATGACAAAGTTTTGCAGTCGTAAATGTTTCTATTTTTAAGAAAAAAAAGTTGTGTTCCTTGTTTTCAAAATCAGAGCATGAACTATTTCATCAGAGTGGGATTAATGAGATTAGTGGGATTAAGTGAGATACTGTAACTTTACTTTTTGCGGAGGACACTTCAGTCCCACATTCCTGTAATAAGTAATGAGCCATGACCTTTTATCAAACACATACAGGCATAGTGTTCTCTCACGCAACATGTTTATTTACAGACATACATTCGTCACCCCAAAGTATATTTTTAGTGTGGGGGTATCAAAATTCTCAGTTGGTGACTGCTCTTTGATTGACAGCAAAGTCTGAAAATTCAAAAGATGCAGAGTAGCTCACATTCCATACAAGGCATAGAAAGTGTATGGATTACACATTATACAAGGCTCACCAGGACTTGGCCTGTAACAATAAAATAGGTTTCTATCTGCACAAGGAGGAGTGTTAAACAGTTACGGGAGGAGCTACAGGATGCATACTGTAGTTGGGAAAACTGAAACTGTCTGGGATGACAAGATCTGCCCTCTAAAGTATTTGTACACAAACATAAACAAACTTCTCCAAAGAAAAACAGAACCCTATCTGGATCTTTGTTCTCTAGCTTTTCATGTTTCAAATATTTCTTTACAATCTGTTGATATTATTCAACTATTTAAAACATACTTTTTGCATTTTTATACCTTAAAGGGAAAATGCAGTCCCCCAATTTGAAGTAGTTTTCCCTGGTACACTAGTTCAGGAATGGCTCCTATCAATCAAGTGACAATATTTTTATTACTTATTTCCTAAATTTATGCAGAATAACTCATTAGTTTACCCTCAATATTCAATGATTTTGCACAGGAACATTATGAAAGTACTTGCGAGAAAAATAAGAGAAGATCTGTAAGATTTAGCAAATTTTTGAAAATAAACTTGGGAGGGACTGCCTTCTCCCTTTAAAGTATGACTGGTCTTTTATGTGCCTCTCTTTAAACCTGCACATGGAACTGTACATCTAAACCACTATACCTCAGCACTCTTGCATGTGGAAACATCCTCTTTGCCAGTAATCTTGCATATGACTTTTATTGCACGAGTTGTACCACCCAAATTTTCCATTCTGGTAACTTGTTATGACACAAGCATTGCAACAAATAATAAGGATTCTATAAAGTTGTCATTTTTAGCTTCACTATCATGTTTTTATTCTTGGCCAGTAACATACTTTTGAATCACCAAGTCTGTTTGTTTGAGAGATATTTTTGACAGATTTTGTTAGAGATATTTTCCAACTTGATACTAAACTCTTTGAAGGACTGCTGCAATTATAACATGAGTAGGATGCATTTATTAGAAACTTAGTCTGGACAATCCAGGTTCAATACTGTACATGACTGCTCCCCTCATAATGACCTTTAAGTTGTGTGTGATATGGAATACAAGATACAGTAACTCTTCCAGTAATGCAGTCTGTCCTATGAAAATGGATGGTTTGCAATGAGTGCATTCTACAAAAACAATTCTTGCTCAAAGCAGGACAAGATGAAAAGGGGAAGAGTGGTTCTACAGGTCTCCCCCCCCCCCACCTGTGAAAGGGTGCTATCCCAGTGCTAATGATTTATGCCAGATGGTACTTGCAGGCAAGTTGGGGAATTAAAAGATATGTGAATGAGAGTTATGAGGTGCAGCAAACACTATTAACAGGACTGGACTGAGATGCAAAATTTCCTCAAGCCTGTATTAAAGCTTTAATGCATACAGTAGGCCTAACTGTGATATTGTATTGCCTCTTATATTTAAAGATTTATAGCAGAGTACAAAATGAGTCGGAGAGTGGAGTGTGTCCTAGCAAAACCAATTATGTCCTCTGGTAATGATTTTTTATGAAAAATGCAATAGGCTGTTTCTGATATACAGGTGAAAACCTGTCGCTTCTCCCACAGAGCCATAATACGAATTGGGGCCACAATGCAGGTAAGACTAAATTGACCACACAGCTGTCCAACTTTTACAGCTACCTCCTACAGACCTGCCATGCTTGGCTCTGCATTAGACTGGTTTTTAAAAGGAATAGATACCAAGCCTAAACATGATCATTTCAAAAAGGCCTAGGAGTGAAACTCATCTGCTTATTTTCACACTAGATGCTTTCCAAAAATGTAAGGAAACAACCTAAAACATAACTTCGAACAAAAATTACAAATGTCTTCGTTTTCAGGCCACTTTTATTTGAGTTTTCATTTTTATATAACATTTTACTAGCCATGCAGAACCTAAATACTTAGGTTCTACTTCTAGCTAAATTTTAGGCTCCTTAGATATCCCATGGGCCAGTTTGTACACACAGTGGGCCACAAATAGCCACTGGGCCACTATCCTATAATGTATTAAAGAGCTACAGTAGCCAGGTAGCTTTAATGTTTTCAAAAGATATAGGTCCATACAGAGAGAAATTCACTGTTATGTAGCTTATGATCGTTCGAAAAAACTTACAACTTTTCAATAACTCTTGCAATGTACAATAACTTGAGGAAGATATATTTCTGCCATAGATTTTTGGAGAGTCTAAATGGTTTAATGTAAATGTGTAAATTTTTATTAACTGTAAAGCCATTCTGAGCAGCCTTGCTGATCCTGCACTATTTTTATAACAAGAAAGATATTTTCTGTGCTATGCTGATGCAATTTACAGTGACTACATTTTTCTGTAATTTTTCTGGCAATCATGACAGGATGAACACCATCATTAAAAGCCTTGAAAATGGCAAACTACAGTACGTTTGAATGCTCATACAGTGAACTAATTTTGTAAGTCTTGAAGATATAAAGAACGATATGCTTGATAATTATGAAGCATTCCCTTCATTTTGGCTATCCTTGACACATCTTTCACAATTTATTATTTGGAAAACGAGTCTGGATAATTTCCATGAACATTCAATCAAAACTGTTGATAAGGTTAATCAGATCTACAGATGTTTTCTTCAGACTTGCAGAGTGCTCACTTTATGCAATTTATGTGGTACTAGTTAAACTTCAAGACAAATTACACTTGACTTTATATCCACCATCCATGATAATTATTTTCTTCTAAGTTTCTTTTGTATGGCATTCTTTTTATTCCTTCCACTCATAAAGGATAATAACTTTCCTTTCCTCTTTTAATTTGGAAAGCTTTTAGGAGAATGATTAATACTGTCATAACTTCATACTAAAAGGCTATTACAGTAGGATCTTCCAAATTCACTGATTTTAGAATATGTTATGCCCTGCATCATATTAACATTCCATCATCTTTCCATTACCATTGTTTACATTACCGTACATTGTTTGGAAGATACAAATTTTTTCTCAAGATGAAGTGCATTATGGGAAATCTGTGATGTCATTGTGGCACATTAATTTGACATAGAATTAAATTTCTTTATGATATGAAAGCCGCTGTAGGGAATATTTAGCAACTTTGTTTACTATGCCCTACATATGGTATAGATTTGTGTTAAATCTACGCGGAAACATATTCAAACAATCCAACAGTATCAAATTTCAAGGACAAACAGGACATTCAATTATGAAGGAAAACAAAAGGAATCTGAGGTAATGTGCCCACTTTACATCTGTGACCTTGGTGAGAACTGGAGGTATTTTTTGACAAAAATTAGCACTCTTGAATATGAGATATCTTGAGTTACGAAAAGAGTATAACTGCTACGGGGTTTGGAGGGCACGAATTGGAAAACATTTCTCTTTCACATGAGACCCTTGTGAAATGCCGCTGGAAAATATGGAAACTAATAATGGGCAAACATTCCATTGGGACATTTTTATATGCATGGCATGGCAATACTTATTTTTGTGCACAAACTACAGAACCTACAGTATTGTGCGCAATGTGCAACTTTCCAGAAAATATATTTAAACAGGAATGTTTTGTTTCAACAGCTTTTAATGCTGACCAAAATCCCTAAGGATTTGTTATCAAAGATTCTACAACAGGGCCATATAAAATTGGGTCATTTGTTAGAGGGTAAATGACCTCGTGAATAAGGATCTCTAGACCCTAATGATCTGTTTTTACTTCTCAGAAAAGTACTCTATTTGAAGGACTGCATTTTGTTTCAGTGAAATGGAAAACCAGTAGATGGTATAACGTGATGCAATTCTATTCCAAAGCACTTAATTCAGCAGATAAAATGGAAGGAAACTTGTAAACTAAAAGGGATTTATTTGTAGCAAACATATACATTACAAAATACCTTGCAGCGTATAATGACAGTAGCCAAGTTTTTAAATATTGCACTTCGTAAATCAAATGCTGTCTTCATAATGAAATCTAAGATGCAAAAAAGTCAAACGTACATGCTTTTTATCTCCATTTCTAATTTTTTGTTTTACTACCTTCACTTCTATGTTTCCATCGATAAGTAAATAAAAACAATATCAACAAACTATGGTTTGCATCAAACTTGCTTAATGACACTGACATTTTTTTCTCAATTCTTTTTTCAAGGGGTTGGAAGGATGGGGGGGGGGCATTTAAAGTTCCAATGCATTAAATTCTACATTTTTTTACTTCATAGCAAAAGCAAATCCTTACACAAACTTATCTATCTGTAGGAATATTTCAGAAGGGTCATGTAGTATGTGATATCACACACTCAGCACATAAAAGCTGACAGTATTGTTACCCCCACCCACTCCCGTCACAAGCATACACATACATCCACACTCATACAAACACCTGAACACATGCCATTATGACTGCATCGCTTTCTCTAACTCTAACTTACTGTAGAGATGAAATGTAGAAGTAAACTTCACACTTAAATTTCATAAAAATATTTGAGCTATATGAGAAATTCAATTCTGCTGAAATCAAACTCTGATAGTTTTGGATTATGCTGCAAGCAAAGAATGACATAAAAAATTAGAATTTCCGTTTCTGCAACAAAGTTTCCCTTTCAGATGAAGACGATAAGTTTTGAAAGATACTTAACCACTATGTTTCACATAATTACTTCTGGAGGCATGTGACTACATGTTCTTTTGTTCACTCAAATACAGAATAACACTGAATGCTCAGGCAAAAGCTGTAAAATTTTATTACCATTCCATTTCACAGTTTTGAATAGTTTTACTGCACTACAAGAAATCCCATTCCATTGAAATAGGCTCCTACAGTAGTAAAATGTCCCATCAAACTGGAAGGAGGAGAAATTGTTCTGAAAAGGTGAATTACTCTGGAAATTGCCTGCTTTATTGCAGCTTTGGAACTGAAGATGACATAAACTAACCTAAAAATTGAGAAATGCACACTCCTGGCAGTCATCCAAAAACTTTCCAAAGAAGGGAATGAATGTTCAGTGACATTTACGACATTCTTGGCACATTTCTGCTCTAATGTAATATCCACAAATTCTAGACTTGTATTTGTAAAAGTTGAGATGCAGACTCCTTGATTTTTCTCAGGTCCTCACCAAAACATTCATAAAGTGGATCAGAGTGATCAGGTCTTAAAAAGCAAGAATAAAACAAGAAAAACAGACTACTGCTGATAACTGTGGTTTAGCAATTTATCAGGATGAGGTTGCAGTTTCCTGCTTTGAATAGAGATGACGTCAAACTGTCAGCTTGAAGAGACAAGATGAAAGTAAAAACACCGCACATCAGAAGACACACAGGGAAAAAATGAATTAAAATGTGATATTTTATCACGCCATCTAGATCTATATCAGGATATGAATCACGCCACAAGCCTGTGTTGAAGTCATTGGATTCAATTACGCTAACACCTCATTGAAATGAACCTCATTCATGCGATAAGTTTGGTTAACCAATCTGACACTTTTAATCTAAATATGGAACAAGATTTGAAAGATTTATTTGCATTTACATGAAAAAGTCTGGTTTTGTCAAGGATAACTAAAAGTGTCCCAAAAATATAAACAGACCTTTTGCATGGCATCTGAGGAGCACAGTATTTTGGGGAGACTTGACAGGACCCCGATAAAATAAACCAAAACTTTAAAGAACTTCAACTCAAACTTCAGTGAGTTAGCTGTTAACTTTTCAATTTTCATCTAATTCACCAGGGTATCAGTTGAAAAGGGATTACTGTATATCATGATAGAATGAAATGGCTGTCCAAAATTATCAAGTCTTAACTGGTTCAAGAAAGAGCAGAATAAATATATTTTATTGTACACACTACTACTACAGCTGTAAGCATGAATTTTATTTACACTATCCTAGATTTCATCTCACATAGTTTCCAATTACACACCTATTATATTAAGCTGGAATTCCCACAAATCCCCCCCCCCCCAAAAAATATGAAATAAAATTGAAGGAAGAATCTAGTAGACATCTGAAAGCAACTGAAGTAAAATGGGGGAGCTATTTCTAATTACCTGTTCACAGATAAAATTTTACATCTACACTATCTTACCTCTAATGTCACAAATCACCCTCATCGAATCCGTTGGACACGTGAACTGTCAAGCATTGTTTATGTAACAATTGTGTCTATTGCCTTGCTGTTCACACATACTGCCATTAAACACACCTGAGCATGAGCAGTCAACAGGCAGTGTTGCAATAAGTCATGATGACATCATGTGAAAATTAGTACAGGTTTACAGCATATAGAGGTTTTTCACATGACATTACCGCCTTTCAATTTGGCATCCTGGCCATCACTGAACATGCGCAGAAGGTGTGTTATCAATACGCGTGCAAGACATGGCCTTAGTAACAATTGTTTTATAACGGACGCCTGGCCATCAAAATAGAGAGACACCCAGTGCAGTGACGTCAAGGTACTGCAGATACTAGCATCAGCACCAATTGTAGACATATTTACATTGGTATTCAATTTATCAGTATTGGTCTATATCCCTTATCTTCTTCTTTCATCAGTATCAGTAAAATATCAAGCAAGTTGGGCTATTCAGCACTTCCAGTGGGTTCACAAGGTCAGCTGTACCATGGCAACTTTTTTGCCAAGGTAAGTGGTTCACCTTTGACCCATCCCCTGATACACTGAGTGAAAGCATTTTCTCAACTCATCTATTAATCCAGCATGTTTACGCCCAAACTACTCTACTGATATCAACAGCTCTTTAACTCATACCGAGGTTCATACCGTTTTTCTTCCCCAGAAGTTCATGCAGCACGTTACTACCCTTCATTTGAATGGGGCTGGTTGGGTCCGAACTTGAAACCGATCATGCAAAAGATATTAATCATATTACATATACCCCTGGCTGGCCAGTGTTGTCAGCAAATTGACATTGGTCAATCATAGGAAATACTGCTGGGAGATTTTCACACTCTACATAGTAGGCTTCTTTGTTGAAAGGTGTAGATTCCTCATGCTTGGTTACTATTTAATCAGTCCAGGGAATTGTTGATTTGTTACAAATAGAAAAAAAGGAAAAGTTTGTTCTATGATTTTCTTGAGAAGTACTGTTTCACCAACATGTACTACCCTATTTTATTAAGTGTGACCAGAAGTCACAGTATTTTAGCTGATGTATAAGAAATGACACTTCTGGAAGTGAATAATAACCATCCCATTTTGTGTACAATTTACTCAATTTCTGCTTTTTTAATAACAGATTAGTATTGACTGATACTAAGAACTGGAATATCAGGTACCCATCTATGAGCTTCATAACATTGCTAATCAGCACAATCCTTCACTGTGTATTACACCTTCCGGTAAAAACCGCAAATTGTATAGTAATATCATACAGTTGAAGCAGATAGCAAACACCCTCATATCACAAATCACTGAAACAAGTTCCTTGTCATATTTCTCAGACAGGGTTCACTAGGTCAAAGGTTTACTAGACCAAAGATCCTACCTCTAAACTTAATCCTAACCTTAACCCTACTCCTAACCCAAATTCTGATACTTGAGCCTAAACCTTATCCTTGACTTAGCCCTACAGTAATTCTTTATCTAGTCTGAATCCTAACCCTACCTCAAACCAGAAAGATAGACTTTTTCGGTCCAGTGAATCGTTAGTCTAGTGACCTTTCCACCAAGTGGGTATCCCCATATTTCTCCACACGTACTGTTATAGTAAATGACGATGTCTTGTTGTTTGTTTAAATCATCAATCATTGTTGCATTTTAAAATTTAGTCTCTAATTTTCTCTTTAGGATATTTCAAGATTGTGAAGTCTGTTTTTATATTTTCTATTTAACTTTTAACTTCTATAATTTATCTAGGGTGCATACTCACCCCACAGTATACCCCAACATTCTACACCAGTGCTTTTTAAATTACGAGATAACAGCCTATTTTTGTCCCTAATCTGTTAAATCCATGTAAAAACTCTGTGGCACACCTCCATATGGAACATTTATGTTCTGAAAAAACTTAAAGGGGAGAAATTATGGGGAAAGTCCTTGGACTTTGAGCTCTGATGTATAAATATACGGGGTGGATAACGGTGTACTCAGTCTTTAACCACAAGTACAAAATAGTCCTTAAAAGTGTTCCACTTTAACACAAGAAGCTTGGCTAAATTCTGCTTTGTCTGTCTGGAATGAAAAAAAGCATTCCAGAAAGAGTTGGTGCTAAAACTTAAGGCTCTTTCATTTTTCCTAGAAAAATTACTACAAACATGAAAAAAAAAAAAAAAAGCGGAAATGCCAAATGCTGCCCAAATCCACAATATTTACGAATTTTAATAATTCAAAATAGCCCAAAAGATTAATAACATATAGTGATAAATTGACTAGGACTGCTGTGGGCCTACAGAAGCCCTTTGCTTTGGGATCCTGCTGGCATCAGAAGGCTTTCCCCTCAACACATAGTTCCTAATTGCTTTCCAGAGCAGTCTGCGAGAACAGTTGATATATTTCTCACTTGTGAAGAGGCCAATTGCATACCACGAACATTCTTTGTCACTTTCGATAATACGGAGTTATGGTTCACATTTAAAATTGAATGGGACAATTTGTTCTGGTTATTGTGTGCAGTCCCTAAAGAAATGATATCGATTTATTCTTTACAGTATACTTACATTGCCATACACATGCACAACGACTGACACACTTTTATTCTCATTGTCAATTGCATCCACATAGTTCTCTCTTGTTAATTCCAAGACGCTTCCGAACACAGGTCTACATGTGGAAGAAATCAAAGAAGAAAAAGAAAAGAAAGAGATAATTGCATGTTTGCATCGTAAAGGAAATACATTTTACATTTTCTGTTTCTTAATTAAAAAAATCTCTTCGCAGCTTACAGGGCACTTTGTAAAAAGAGAGATACAGTATGAAAAAATACTTCAGTTATAAACAACGCTGTAGATTTTCAATCACAAAATACTCCAAGAAAAGTTCAGTCTTGAATAAAAGTAACTTTCAAGAGTTCTTTTGAAAGTAATCACACCTCTACTTTAGAGATGAAACTAGCTGGGAACCAACCTTCCTCCGAGTGGCAACTCCCAGGTAACTTTCACCACTGTCAAAAGTATGTGCAAAAGGAATGTTTCGGATTTAGAACTTTGCATTTGTTTTTTTTTTATTACAGGTTTTAATGAAGTATTGCATAAATAAAATTGGCTTGTTTTTAGTCCTTTTCTTTGATAACTACCTTTCTTTTCACTTAATAACCATTGCCATAATTCTCTGACATTAGCATTTCAGCACCTCATCTGGTGAAAAATCTGCAGGGTATTAAAGCCATATTAATAATACTCATTGTTCAGTAGGCTAGTAAAAAAATATGGCAGTGTTCCTGCAGCACTTGTACTGTCATTGTAATGAGTGATAACTCCATGAAGAATGGCAACTCCTGGGTATTTACAGCAACTCCAAAAATATTGGAGTCACTAAGCTTAGCACAGACAGATAGTACCAAGCAAGCATTCAGAGGATCAGCTCAGAGTGTAAACTATTTTAAGGTACTGGTTTTAAAAAATTTAATAAAATTTAAGAAAAGTTAGAAACAATTGTTAAAGGGAAATATTGCATTTGTTGTGAAGAAAATTTTCATTTCTTGAAAGCCGGTATATATATTTATAAAAAAAA
>WURT03474628.1:0-22096 GCA_009936505.3 Holothuria glaberrima | reverse complement strand
TATTCCTTAAACATATATATTTGATTCAAGAAGATGTATTTGTTGCTGCTACTAATGAATATTTGCTGAACATATATTTGAGTTAGGCAGATGAATCTGTCACGTAGCCTGACTGTTACAAAAATATGTATTCGCTTGCAATATAAAATTGGTTTAAGAAAATATATTTGTAGCTGTTACGGATATATATCCCTTAAACATATAAACTTCTGTTAAGCAAATGTTCCAGTCAATGTTACTAATATATATGTTTCTCAAAATATATATTTGATTTAAAAAATATATTGTAGTTTTTAGGAATATACAGCATTCGCCTAAAACGTATATTTGAACTTATTAAGCTAATAATTCTGTCACTGTTACAAATATATATATATATATATATTTGTTAATCATATATTTCGGTTTAGTAATATATACTGTAACTGGTTAAAGGTAGTCATATATTTTGTTCAAACTCTAATTTAGCTACGAATAGTGTTATTTTGAAGAATTGATAAACATATTTCAAGTCATAAAAACAAATTTTCTTTACAAATGTAAAAAATGAGAGTTAGTAATATATTCCCTTTTCTCGCGCCAAAAAACCTCCCCCCACAAAGCACAATGCATGCAGACAGTCTCTGCTTAGAAACACGCTTGGGTTCACAGATCCTCTGTGAGGAAGGGTGTTGTCAAGGCAATAGTAGCTACAACTAATTACAAGCATTTGTCGGTAGTGCATATATCTTTTGTACAGTGTGTATATGGCAGGATCAAAGTTCATTGGATTTTCTGATTGAGACAACTTCTTGACAAGGAAAACACTAAAAAGGGATGGCAGTATACCACTTTGCTGCGTATTTTTATGCTCAAAATTTTGTTTAAAATAGAATGCCATTTACAGAATTGGAATAGGTGCATGGGTTCTCGGGCCTCGATTTTTTAAAATTTGACACTATTTTTGGGCAAATTTGCATAATTTTTCATCATTTTTTGACAATCTTACTCATAATTCCCAGACTGATTCACCCCACCACATATAACTCTCAGGACATGTTTACTAAAGTCTTAGGGTTATTCTAAAATAATTTCGAGCTTGATAGCCCTTTTTTCAGGGCCCCAGAGTTTTTTGAAGCAAAGAACCCTTGTCGCTGATTTTGGGGAAAATTTTGAAAATTTTGAATCATAACAAACTTTCAACTCAATTTTAAAAAAAAAAAATGTAGTGACACCCCCCCTCTAAAAGTTGTGTTTTATCAAAGATCTTTTCATTGGCTTTCTTTTGATACTAAAACAAAGTCTCTGGGATGCAGAGTTGTGAAGTCATAAATTTTTGAACCTTGTAAGTAATCTTGGGTAACTTGTTACCCAGAATGGCTTAAAGGGCTAGCCATTCCAATATAAATAGTAAACAGCGTCACGCCTACAAAAGCGACTAACGCTCTAAATTTCATTTTAACCTGAATTTTTTGGTCTAACCTTGACCATCTTCTACATAAGACTACGATCACGTGTCCTTTCGAAGACGTAACTCCTTTAGGATTTCTGAAACAAGTCTTGTTAAATAGTTGATTAAATTCCTGTTCGGTGCCCCTCTGATCATATTCGGTTCAAATTGACCAGACCTTTTTTAGAGTGTTAAGCAGAATTCTTTCGGGAGTACATTTGGTTTCGCTCCTTGACTCTTCGCCAGAGAGTCAAGGGGACTTTTGAAAAAGTAGCATAAGGCAATGATACACATGCTAAAAGATTACCAAAAGGCACAAACTAGGGGCGGACTGAGCGGTCGGGCAACCGGGCACTGCCCGAGGACTCACACTGATAGGGGGCCCACACTGTTATTCGGAAATTTTAATGAAAATTGGAAAATTCAGAAATCCAGGGAAATAACAAATCGGAGAAAATAGGAAATAGTCTGAAGCTCGGAAGTTTCTATGTGGGATAGGTTGTGCCCATTATAAGTAGTGTCGGTGAGGGAAAGTTGACTCAGCTTGGGAATGAGGGTGGCCCCATATCCATTTTGCTGGGGGCCCAGTTCATTGTCAGTCCGCCCCTGGCACATACTCTACTGAAAAGAAAAGGTAGTAGACAATAGTATTGTCAAAGAAGAGAAGATCAATTACTTAACGTGGTAATGAGGTAGGAGGAGTGTTACTACGGTTGAGTAGTTCTATATTGGATAAGTCTGCCATTGGACCACTCTTGCTTCCGATTTAGCTTTGGACTGAATTCAGTAATACAGAGGTTGTTTTACTCAAGACGGCTACATGGTGGCAGGCAATTTAGACTGTCAATGTGAACTCTCAATTTTGTGAAACGAAAAAAATCCCAAGTGTCACGAAAAGGTACGTATGTACAGTAATAGTGAACCTGCATTAGGTGAAGTACAATATCTCTTTTCCCTATACATTACATGCATGAAGATGAGATAACACCTAAAACCAGAGATGTGAAGCTGTGTGTGAGTGTCTGGGTGTCTGCTTTGAGCAAGGTGTATTTTCGAGGACCATAGCATAAGCATGACAACACACCTTCCGCCCAAGGTCTCTCCATCTCCGAGGACCTAAATACCGTAACCATAGTAGAGTTTCTGTTGTTCAACATTTGCGTAATTTTTCTGTATAATTTTTTTACTTACAGTACATTTTAATGTATGCTTGCAGGAAATATACATTTCTGAATGTCGGGAGGGGTTATATCCCTCTTCCATGGACCCGCACATAGGGGAAAACAAACACATCATATACTAGTATACAATATTCCATACTCCGGGCTCACTGGAATCATTATCAAGGGAATGAAATTTTCAGCTGGTTCAGTAGTTTTTACATGTGGGCTAACTTTCATGTAGAGTTTTTAACTATCTTTGGAGGGTATCTCGGATCGCGCTGCCCTTCCTCCTTTAGGTTACGTCCTTGTAAATCAACGCTTCAATTGTCCTTCCATTTTCTTGTTTCATCGAATATAATTATTCTTTACTTCAGTTTTTGGCACATTAACATACTTAGGCTATTAAGTGTTGTGAATGTCAGTTTAAAATTTATCTGTGAAATCATTGCTCGATTAACTGGACCCAGTTTCGTTGTTAAGCCTAATGGCGTGTTTGTATAAATAAGTGCATTGGGGCTCAAGTGATCAGTGATTCCCACGTGATCAGTCATTCTCAAGTGATTTTGTACTTATTGCTGTTCCCTAGACAGCTAGAGCTTCTATTTCTGCCACTCCCACTAATTACGGTAGTTCGCCATTGATACCAGTAAGTTGATTTGAACGAGTACGCCGTCGAGTGTCTTGAAATAAGTCAAGCGTTAGTCAGAAGTGGCTCTGCCTTCTTCAGGACTGATGAGGATATGGTCATATCTAACGCCAAAGCTTGACTTATTCTGAAAAAGTCAGAGCCACTTTTGACACTTTCAAGACACTCTCGCAAGAAGGCTTATTCATTGAAACAAGCTTACTGGTATGGATTCCTGTCGTGAAATTCTTTATTTATTTCTACTGTGGTAGAATCTAATTGCACTGGGCTCGCTTGGTGTTTTTTTTACAGTTAGGAGGTTGGACTTCTGGGCATCTCATGGAACCTTGGCCCTCCCTTGCCCTTTAACCTGTTATGCTATGCTAACATGTTATGTTATTTACTTCCCAATTGATATTTTTCGCCTTCCAAAAAATAACGGTTTTCCAAGAATATTCAACTCTGGGCATCGTGCGAACCACATCGGTTTGAATGACTTAGTAAACATGTGTTATACATAAGATACACTTGACGACTAAAATCATAATGTTGCTTTGCTTTTAAAGGGAAATATTGCATTTAAAAAGCTCAAATATGGCATACAACGAAAATGCTTTTATAGTTAATAAACCATTCAATCTTACTAATAAACTCCAGCAATAGCATTATCTAATTAAAATATTTTGCATTACAAGAGTCATGGAAGTTGCATCATTTGAATTTTTGGTTCGGAGTTTGTGCCAATAAATTATTCGTTAACCACAAATACTGTGAGAACCTCATTTCTTGAAAAGAAAGGTACGGTACTTCCTTGTTTTGAATTATCTATCGTTCTGAACTCTGAAGGCTACCTATAAATATTGGCTTTGAAAGAAAACTGAAAAATTTCTGTAAAACTAGTGCTATATTTTCCTATAAGTCAATGACAGTATCACAGTGCTCATCCCTTGGAATAATTGAGAGTACTTGAACGAGTACTTCGCTGTGGAAAGAGTAGTGTGAAGATGAGTAGAGAAGGCTTGTTATAGCTGGAAACTACGTACTTTGTGGGTGAATCAGAGTGTTTGTTAAAACAATTTTCATTTAAAGGCCAGGCCCTACAAAGGTTTGCCGTCTTCTGAACGGACCAATCGGATATCAGAATCGAGGTTCTATCACGTCTTAAAGACGAAACATAAACATCTTTTGCTGGCTAGCCATTTCAGTTGCATAAATCACCATACCTTGCCTACTCGGCGAGCAGCCCTTTATCACGGGCATACATTTCTAAGCAAGAATCCGTTTGTAAACCTCAGGCTTTCTGGGCAAACGACCTCTGTTGCAACTCCCTGCCTTAACCAGGGAGTTGTTATTTGGAAGGAGCATCGAGCTACTACTTGGACAGGAGAAGAAAGTTCGACTTTAATTTATGCTAATTCGATTAAGCCCAGACATGCACGAGGAGATAATTCTGTAAGGATCGATAATGAGACTTACCTCTTTTCAGTTCTTTTGTCTGGCACTCACAATTAACACTTCTTATCATTGACAACCTCATTCTCTTCTACTGATACCCTAACAAATGGATAAAATAGAACAACTATTTGATGCCGAGAAAGTTGCCGACAGCTAAATAAGAAGTACTGAGTAAAAATTTAAAACGTCTCGATTTTCTGTGACTGGTTTGCCTGTAATAAACTTTCACTCAGTTTAGCTTAGACTAATTATATTGTATTTAATAATTCGTCATACATGAATGATAAGAATTTTAATATTGTTGTAAATAGACAAACACTTCAACGGGTCAATAAAACTAAATTTTAGATGTAATTATTGACTCGACACTAAGTTAGGCAGACCACTTTCTTACGTCCCGTCACAGGTCGCAAAGGGCGGTAATATTATTGGCAGACTGAAGTATATTGTCCCTAAAAATGTTTTGCGAATGGTTTATCTGTCTTTAATCTGTCTATCCTCACTTAACTTATTGTTCATCAATTTGGTTTGGTGCTTGCTCCTGTCATATACAACGTTTGTTTATTTTGCCGAAGAGAGCCGCAAAATACTTTTAAACATGGATACGATACCAGTCATGCTCATTTACTAAGAAACCCTATCACCCTTTCTCTTTTTTCTCAAAGTTCTTTACGTTACCGAGCAGTAAGGGCCTGGAACTCCTTACCAGACACTGTGATCTCTTAGCCAAGCTTACACTCATTCAAGAAAAATATCGTGTTTATGGATAGTATGAAATTATCTTTGTAAATTTTGTTCAACTATTGTGTGTTCGTCTTCCCTGTTTGTTTCTTTAAGGAGTAAGCTCCCGACAAGCCCCCTAGGGTTTTTTAGCTTACTTCCTTCACATAATGTTTATTGATTTTTGAATTTGACATTATATTGTATTATTTTGAAATGACATGTTGTTGAAAACAAATAAATGAAATGAAACGAAAGAAACGAAAAATTAGAACGAACCCTCAGTCCCCACTTACTAGTTTTCCCCGCGATAAGAAATACTAGACACCTCAACTCTGATTGTTATAAAGGTAGGAATATATCCATTCCACTCACCTATATTTATGAAACCTAATCCACGAATGATTTTACTTGCCATACTAGGCAGCATGAACATGATTCAATACCTTGTATTTCCAGAAAATCCCAGAAACTTTCAAAATTTTTTGCCAAAAACAGAATGAGGTCCGTTCTGTAGGAAGGGGCAAACCTTATTGGTTTATTTGCAATTAAACAATCGTGTCCAGTCTGAAGTAACTGCCACTATATTGGTGGCGGTTTCAACATACACAAGAAAGCATTGTTTTGAGGTCAATTGTAACAGGATTACTGGACGTGAATAATGTTGCTAGCGTATTGATATCAAATTGAAGCCAACGAATAAAAGAAAAAAATCCCCGCAAGCCGAATGCATAGCTTATCATAGATAATCTTTTCAGGATGAGGTGTGTCTTAGGGTATCAGCATAAATTAAAACTTTTCGTTTAACCTCCTTCTAAATAACAAGTCCCTGCTCAACCCATTAGCTCCATGCTATAACAAACGACGTACACTTTGGATGACATGCTGCCAAAATGTGGTATTCAATAAGATGAAATTACTTCGAAGTTTTTCAAACATTGCACCATTTTGCATCTAGGGCACTATATCAAGTATTTATAATAGTAAAAAATACCAAAGGGAAGGAGGGGTACACCCCTACCCTTAGACCCTCTCCCAGGGTACTGATCACTAACATTCACTTCCCTCCCCCACTCACAAAAAGCTTCCTCACATCATTCACAGTCTCCTTCCACTTTGGATCTCCTTCTTAGCACCTCCCTTGTCTCCAGGGAGATGTTAGGAGGAAGGAGTAATAACGACCAAAATCTGCCAGACAATATATACTTGAAAATGATTGAATTCTTTTCAGGCATCACAATTTGATTGACAGATCTCTTTGTTCCTTTTGTTAAATCTTTGTGGACTAAACCCTTTAATGATGATCTCCTCCTTCCTTGTCCAAATAATCCCGAGACAAAGGCCAATTTTTGTATATCTTTTGAAGTGAGGTTTGTTTCAGCCAATGACCATACTTTAATTGGCATTTTCAGTAAAACGACTGGCAACAAACATCTACATAATGTGCTTCATTTGTGTCCCCACGATTTTAATACGTCAACCGCTGTAAACGTTGCAGTTCAAGTCTAAACGTTGTTAGTTTTAGCAAATTTTCCCATCATCAAGCAACATTTTCGGAAAAGGGTGTTGTAAAGAAATACTTCGCCGATTTAAAATGAAATGATATTTAGTGTGACGAATAACGGCGAAAGATTAAAATTTTACACTTTTGCATGACGGCTGGCAACGAAAAGTTAACGTGTTCAACTTGAGGGTGTGTCTTTTCATTGTCATTTGACAATGCCTCACTGATGTTAGTTGATGTAGATACTGAAATAAGAATTTTGAGAAGAAAATCAAGATTACTGTGGGAAACTAACATTGCTTCAAAGAGTCTAGAGAACTTTGGATATCCTTCCCTGACACCTCCCTTGTCTCTTCCAAGGGCATAAATGCCCATAACACACGAAACCTTTTGACGTACAAATATCCAAAACGGATATTACAAGTTGAGTAATGTAACAGTTCGTTAGCCTGAGAAACATGGATTGTTCTCATTAACACTCAAAATGATTGAAAATAACAAACGCCAAATGAAACAGCTGTGTCTCAAGATAACCTACGAATGCTAACAAGAAGAGATTAAACAGCGTCAACCACGCATTGTTTCACGCTGAACAACCTCGGTGAGACATTTTGACATTTAGTTGGACATTTCCATCAGGCCCGTAGCCAGAAAAAGTACCAAAAGGGGGATGAAATGACTTGAAGGGGGGGATAATTTTTTTCTGAGGGCCAAATGTGTAAATATGTATTAAGTTAAATTTTCCAACCTGAAACTTTCTAGGGGGCGAAATATTTTTCAGGGGGCTTCGCCCCCTTGGCAACGGGCCTGATGGACATTCATGTAGTAACTTACTATACAGACCTTTACACGTTTCAACAAATCCTTTCGTCCTGTCCCTGTCTGTAAGAGGACATTGTATCGGAACACTGCCTCAATGTATTAAATATATTACTGCAAGGATCATCAAAGAACTGGTGATATAACTAAATATTCAGAAAAGAAGTTTACTCTAACGTTACTTTCATATGCTATATTACAGAACATTTTGAATGAAATCCAAACGGCGCACGACTGTTCGCTACTGATGAAGTTGAGCAAGAAAGCTTGGTCATAAGATCCCAGCATTTTACATTCGAAGCCCGACCTCTTTAAAAAGTCTATGTATCGTTCGCATGAAATCACGCAGGGTGATTTCGGACCTTTCCTAAAAATGTGCAAAGTTAACTGACCACTGGTAACGTCAGCTATTAACACCAGCTACCCTTACTTTATACTTTCGATTTATAAGCTTTGAAGGCCTGTAATTCAAAAGTTACAAGTTCGTTTTTACAGTCTCGTTTTCGACTCGAAGGCTCTATTATCCAACCAGGGAGGTGATATCATCATCTCCCTGATCTAACCTCAGACAGTAAAAAACCTCCATACATAGTTTACTTTCAGCCCTTCTCCATCTTTAACAAAAACACACGTGCAGTACACCTCCAACACAGATCCATAATAGATAAATAGCCTGCCCTGAGTTTCACTTTCTCAAGGCCATATTGACAAGCAATTGTGTGTGAGCTTCATTAGGAACACAACTGATTATAATAGTCATCACTGAACAACTAGAAAGGCGCTATTGTTTCAACGAATGTCAGTAGAGTGCAGTCACAATTGTATTTAGAACTATAGGACTATTCCTAAATATGTTTGGGGAGATGCCACAGCCCCTTTAAATTAGGTAATGGAACGGACTGTAAACAAAGAACGAGGGGCCTGTAGTAAGAAGGGAGGAAATAGTCGGAGGGGCAGGAGAATTTCGAACGTCTTTACCATAATGTTTCCCGTTGCAGGTGCTAACGATGGATTCATGAAATTATCCCTTCAACCTCAGTCAGTCTGAATGACTGGTTGGCCAAGAAATCTTCTTGATTTAGTGCTTCTTTATTATTGGATTCAGTTTGAATTTTTCAGGGAATGTAAACGAGATGGACAAGTATTTACATGGTTATATTTGGTATCCATCAGCGGCGTAACAAGACCCTCTGGGGCAGATGGACGAAAGCAGCGAGGGAACCCCAAACCAATGGCATCACAAACCCAATTTCGTAAAGCCCCTCCAATCTCCATGGGGAGGTACGGGGCAAGAGTGAGGTCTTGCACGCATCAGATCCGGGGACGAAGTAACGGAGTGTAATTTCGGGTCTGTGTGTGGTTAGACGGTAGGCAGAGTTATGAGTTTTGAAAATTTTTCGCGCATTTGGTTGGGGGCCCCCAGAACCCTGGAGCCCCTAGATATTGTTCACCCTGTCCACCCGCTTGCTACGCGCTGGGTACGTGATAATGTTCTTTCCTTCAAGTTCGAACGCGAGTTCCATCTTCAATATTTTTATTGTGATTCAAACATTTCTGTCATGGAAATCAGTAGGTGGGAGAGCCAAGGGGAGTAGTCATGGGATGGATTTCCCTCGTCAATGCCTTTTCCCTTAAATTTCGATCAGTCCACCTCTGTGCAAATGTACACAGTTTAGAAGAGCAATATGCGTTCAAAACTTTTTGCCCAAATAGACCTTATGCCTTGACGTCACGCGACATCAGTTTGGAGGCAAACGAGGAATTGCACTGCATTCACGTTGTAGATTTCGCACGCACGTGTAGTGGTCTTACGCGCGTATTCCCGGTCACAAGTCACCTATCTGCCTTTCTTGGTGTAAGTTGCAAGGATACGCGCTTGCCTCCATGAAAAGGCGTGCTTTTTTGTTCTGTGACGTCATATGCATAAGGTGTATATTTGTGTTTCCATACCACTTCCTTCACCCCTCCGTTTTGGATTAGTGGTGGAGCTACTGATAATGGTTACCCTTGAATAGCATTAACTTTTAACCCAATTATGACTCATTGGTATAAAACATGATAAATTTATTACAGTGAAACCTTTTCAAGAAGCTAACATATTTTCTCAAAGAAGCCTTTAACAAATTGGAACAAATGGAGCCTCATTGTTGTTAGCATTATTTAACAAATTTTGTTTATTGTTATCTATTAAAAGTTCCAGAGACTATTGTTTTTTCTTTTTTACAGAAGACCACAATTCCTCCGCACGTCCGCCATATTATGAAAAAAGAAACCCGGCACTAAGATGAGTTTGAAGATGACATCCCTAGATGATAATGATATCAAGCATCACGTAAGTTGGACGTTGAATTATTGTAGGCTAACATACGATAATTTAAAGGTATACAAAATCTTTGCAAAAATGCAATAATGTCCTTCACAACCGGTTTCCCTAGAATAAGACGATACTGTAATGCCATTTTGCCATATTGTAGTTGTAAATACACCCTAGAAATGAAATACTTCATGCAGCTATTACATTTCTTACATAAAGTAGAAAATAAACACTACATGCAAATACGTTTTATATTTTACACATATCTAATTGTGCTACACAACAGTGGCATCGCCAAGTGAGGAGGGAGATGAAGAGTGTGCCCATCCGAAGTAAGGTTGTTGGGTCCCCCATTTAATACAAATGTAATTTTGTGCATGAATAAACATAGTACTAAAACACACATCTTATAAATGCAGATTTGCACGTGAAGGCAGACTGTCACTTCATCAGTGTTATCAGTGAGGCTTACATTGTACAATATATTCTCAAAATACCTATTTGGCAACGCGTTTTTCACCCCCCCCCCCCTTCAGAAATTGTCTTTGTAACGCGCACCTTATGATATTAAGAAATTCTACAGAATTATCTCATACTTTGCAATTAAAGTACAGCTCACAAAATGAGCTTAGGTCTCCTGAATCCTCACCGAGGCAGAGTCACATACCAGACCAGGAACCTCAGGGACATTCCTAAAAATAATGTAGTAATTACACGACAATGTCTGTTATTAACTTATTGTAAATGGTATGGTATCTGCTCGCTTCTTGCGTATCCAGGAATTAACCCACCCCGTGACTTCAGTTTTGATAAACGCTGAGTGTAGCGACCTGTATGAAAGGTTGTAGTAACTATTCCTTTTCTTTTCTAACGGGGAGGGGGCCCCTAACTCTTACACTCCTAACAGGGGTAATAGGCTTAACCGCCTCTTTCCGAATTTATTGCTGATGCGCTAAACATAAACCTAATAATTATTTTACTGTGATCAGAAACAGCTAACTTGCACAAACGGTCTTGAATTCCTTTTAAAAAAATTCCAGAGGAGTCTCCCGAATCCCTGGTTTAGCAACTACTCTATGGGAGCTGAGTAGTTACAGAAAAAAGAGTATTGTATGTATTAAGCACATACCGGAACTCAACATGTCCATTCTTATCTAAAGATCATGAGGGGTCCCTCGAAAGATTCCAGTGGTCATTAACAGTGAAAATGCAACCTAATTGAAATCATAAAAGAGTAAGAAGGCAAGTCTTATTTTCTTCTCACCTTGTGGTAGTATTGTACAGCATTATACATTCACAAACTATCTACTACCATTAATGAAGCAAAGTACGTACTTTCGTATACAGTGTATCTACGCCCGTTGCCAGACAAGGTTCGCAAATGCTTCCGAGGGGCGAGATATGTCAGATGTATTAAGACAATGGTGATATTTGTCCTCTAAAACATTGTAAGAAACGTGGGATTTTCTTGGGGGCAGAGCCCCTACCCCTTGAATATCAGCCTGAAGTGTGCTCTGTGTTTGAAGTGCATGAGATTTTACTTAGACTTTACATACGATATTAGTGTTCTACGTCTTTGTTGTAATTGTCTATACTGTTCCTTCAATTTAGAATGACTCTTGGAGAGGTTGGGTAAAAGACAACTTGAAAGCCAGACAGTGTTATCGATTCACTCGAACAGAAAGGTAAGAAAAGGTGTTCAAACAGGACCGTCGCAAGGGAATGGGTGGAGCCCCCGCAAGACCTATATAACATCATTACATGTGAAATACATGCCGATCGTAGTATATAGCTGTAAGCTGTTGCTTTTCACTCGTATTCTTCATTAGCCCCATACCGTACCCGATGATTTCAGCATATGTTTTTGATATACTTCCGGTGATCTTCTATCTAGAACCAAATATTAAGTGAGAAAACAGTTCTCAAATTTTGAAGGAATTTAGTAAAAAAGGATTGCGGGACAGAGTTTTGGTTCGTCGATTTTCGCCACAGTAAAATAACAAAAAAGGTGGACCAAAAGCCCACAACCCTTTGTAGTCTCTATTTGGAAAAGAGTATGGCACTAGTGGACAGTAACCTTTATCTTTATAAACACCGTTTAAAAGCTGCAAATAGCTTTTTCTCCACGAAATTCTATTCAATACTAGAGGTGTGGATCTTGTGATTCGGCATTTACATTTAAAACTTAAAACAAAGACAGTATAAAAGTAGCCAAAGTTGAACAATTTTTGACGTATTTGTCGATTTATTTAGAAGTACAGTAGGTCTTTTCAGTTTGGAGCAACTGGTCACTGCTGCATTGACGGCATTGTTATGATTTTCGTAATCACATTTCTTGTAGGCTTGCAGTATTGTCAGCGAGATTGAATAGGATCAAATCAAAGCCATATAAACCTTTAATTCTAAAATGTGTATACATAAAGATGGGCTTTAAAAACAATTTATATGGACTACAATTCTATTATGGCAATGTACTTTAAATCATGGCATAAGTTAAATTCTCATGGTTTAACCTCTGTGAATTATAACAGGGATGCTAAACTGGGCAACATAGTCCCAAGGTGTGTTGATTTTACCATTTGCTGCAGCCATGGGCCGACCGGTTGTAATTGCAATAGAATCCTGGGTTTTATAGGCAATATGATAGGGACATTTCGATGAGACGTCGAACAGTAATGTAAACATAAAAAAATGTTACAGGTATTGGTTTATATGATCATTACATGTTGTCTACACTTTTGCTATCATTTGTTACAAGCAGCGATTCTCCGTCAGTTGATGATCCAAAATGTCAGTGCGGAAAGAAGAAATCGGATCATGACGTCAGTCATCTCGATAACCCAAGACCAGAAAGCAAGTGGCAGGTTGAAACACACACAGAAGAAATACCGGTCGATGCTTGTGGTGAAATGACATTTCGTTCCACAAAACCCTACCCGACCAAGGTACATTATCATGTCAACTAAACCCTCCCTTAGTAAAAATGTTAACACAATTGCAACTCCATAAATAAGTTTCATCTATACATTTTTATTCTGGGTGGGAAGGGGGGGGGCTAATCGTTTCATTTTTAAATGTTATTCCTTAAAGATGTAGGTATCAGCAGAGTTGATAATTCTTCACTTCTCATATCGAGAAAATGTGGAGTTCCGAAATATACGAGTTCAAAACAAAAGGCCGTATGCAGCAGTCAGAACAAATTGTTGAACATGGTACTTAATGCATTCAGCTATATAAATAGATAGATATATGTATAGATTCCGAGTCACCGATCACCTGAGGTCAATTAGACAGAACCTCCCAGGGTTCCCTTTAGCCACACATTTCAACCCCCGTCAGCATGCTCGATCCGTGACTTCATGGTTTCGGCGGCCATTTCTTGTCGAGGTTTCGATCATGATCGCCTGGCTGCCGAAACCCGTCTCATTATGAACTTGGAACACTGTTCCACATGGTCTGAACTTTAGCCTTGAACTTCTATAAATCAGTCATTCTTGCTTTGTTGTTACCTGTGTTAACCGACTGTTGTTACCCGTGTTAACTGTTGTTACCTGTGTTAACTGTTGTTACCTGTGTTAACTGTTGTTACTTGTGTTAACGACTTTAGGGCACGAACAAACCTGTAGCCGGTATGTCTGACTGGGTTTGTTCGTGCCCTTTTTGATTCCTTGCCGAAGGCAGACAAGGAATCGATGCGATGGTGATGTCGTGTGTGTATGTATATGTGGGCGTATGTGAAGCTTAGCTTGCGAAATCTTAAGATAGTAATGACCAACACTTTTCATATTTTGTATATAGATTTGTTATGTTAAGAGAAAAAACTATTGATTTTGGTAGAGGCCAAAGGTCATTTGAGGTCACCAGAGGTCAAAAACCGAAAACCTTGTAAACACAATATCTCAAGATAGGAATGACCGACACTTCATATTTGGTATGTAGATTTGTCTAGTTAAGGGAAAGAACCCTATTGTTTTTGGTGGAGGTCAAAGGTCATTTGAGGTCACCGGACGTTAAACTGCGAAAACCTTGTAAGTGGCTTGTAAACAAGATATCTCAATATAGGAATGACCGTCACCCTTCATGTTGCATATATAGATTTGTCATGTTAAGAGGAAGAACCCTATTGTTTCTGGTGGAGGTCAAAGGTAATATAAGGTCACCAGAGGTCAAAAGCCGGAAACCTCATAAACACGATATCTCGAGACAGGAATGACCGACACTTGGTTTATAGATTTGTCATGTTGAGTTGAAGAACTTTATTGTTTTGGTGGAGGACAAAGGTCATTTGAGGTCACCGGAGGTTAAACTGCGAAAACCTTGTTAATGGCTTGAAAACACAATATCTCGAGCAAGCAATGACTGACACTTTTCATGTTTGGTATGTAGATTTTTAATGTTGAGAGGGAGAACTGTATTGTTTTTCGGGTGGAGGTCAAAAGCTGAAAACCTTGTAAACACGATATCTCAGGGTAGTAAGCTTGGATAGATATCATATATAGTATGTGCATGCCTTATGGGGAGAAGATGAACCTTATTGTTCCTGGTGGAGGTCAAAGGTCATCTGGGGTCACTTGGGGTCAAGTCTGAGAACCTTTTTAACACGATTTCTCAAAGTAGGAAGCTTGGACAGATTTCATACGTGGTACAGGGATGCTTTTTGGTTGGAGGAAGAACCTTTTTGTTTGGGAGGTCAAATGTCATCTGTGGTCATAAGAGGTTGAAAAGCAAAATTTCCCAAGAATTCCCAAGAAAATCCAAACGTTTTGTATGGCAAGGAATCACCAAGCCTTTGGGCTTTCTGGTTCTAATTGGTAGGTTTGGCTGTGTCAACTATCAGTTACATTTTTTGCACACCTGATGAGGGATTAGACCCGAAACGTCGTGGGCTTTGTCACAAATCTTAAGCACTATTTACTACTTTTTTCGGCCTACATATATATATATATATATACAATATATTCGTTGTTCACATTTGTGGTATGAGTCATAGTAAAAATATATACCGTACATGCTCATGCAACAATATCTTAAGTGCAGATGCTACTGTGGCCAGTGGCGCCACTTGGATTTGGCAATGGAGGAAACCACAGACGATGTCGTAATGCTAACTCAGCCCCCGCCCCCAGCCTGCGTAAATCGCACCTTTTTATGCGCCCTGTGTTTGTATACAGCAGATATCACTACATAAGGGTGCCGTCCAAGGCCAAAGGCAGTGGTCTAAGGGGAGGGGTTTTGCTAATTTTTGGTCAGGTCAACTTACAAAGACGAGAGTATGTTGACTTAGAGAAGAACACGCTGTCAACAAACCTCCCGAAGCCCCCCCCCCCTTCGGATACTTTACTTTTTCCTATTAGGGAATATATATATATATATATATCAGATACATGCGTGGAATCCACAGAAATATTCTAGGACTATTACGAAAATTGTCCTTTCCGTCGTTGTGCATTATAAAAGGACACATTAAGGCTGGCAGATACCTTTATAGGGCCTCTGTGAAGCTCTGGATTAATTATATAAAATGGGGCAGTGACATAATGCTTACTACCTGACATCCAAATGATAATATGGAGTATTACGCCGAACACTTTACAACTACCGTATTTTTACTTATTTTGAACGAACATCCAGACGAATAGCCTCCAGCAGTGGGAAATGGGCGGGAGGGAGAGTATAGGTACAGGGAGCTAGGTGATATAAGACCTCCCTGATAGGTATAGCAAAAGGGATGGAAAGACTAACAAGCGCCTTTCCGAATGCCTTTTAGTGGTAAAAACAATCACCATTTACACCCATAATGGCTGGGCGAGAAGCCAGTGGTAAAATTTTTTTGAAAAATGTACGACGACAAATACGTACTTTCAACCTTCCACATCATGTTACAAATTAGATTGAAATATCCCATATTGATGCGTGGCCCCTAAAGATGTTTGAAGATATATCTTCGTTCCTCCATACAAAGTAACTCGTATTATTTTTAGTTTGTTCGAACAGACATCTCTACCGACCCTGAAGTACTCTGGCGTCTTTTGACGAAACAATGGAAACTACCTCCCCCGAAACTTGTAATGACTGTAACAGGAGGAACACCGGACTGGCAATGGAATGCTCATCCCAGGAAAGTGTTTCAGGAAGGCTTGATAAAAGCTGCACAAACCACAGGTACTTCTTTACTTTTGATTCCACGCCGGAGGCGAAAAGAATCTGTACAGTCCCGATGGCATGTGAATGAGGGTTACAGCCGGCGAGACCGAACGTCCGTGTGACCGAAGATCTACGAGAATTACTTCCCCATATAATTGTATGATCGTGCTGGTTTAACGTAGGCCTAGGCCTAGAAGTAGTTGAGAATGGAACTCGCAAGTTTTAACAAGCTAGCGATCGACAATAGAATTAACAATACGTGCAGTCTTGCTTAGGACGCCCTCGGAAATACCTGGATCAAATAATATATTTGTAATCATCGTAGCCATTTAGCATTACAATGGAATGTATTCAGAGCGGAGCTAAGTGACCACCCTAAGTCAATTGCGTAGGTTTCGTTTTAGTTTGAGTAACTCTAAATTACATAATTAGCATAAATATGGTCTGTGCGCAAATTTCAGTGAATTACGTGTCATATGAGCACAGAGAGATTGTCGTTCGTTATATTGGGGAGTTGACTGTGTAATTTGTGTGTTGAGCATCATTCACCTTCTTTTCGAAATTTCGTACACTGATACTGTAGTATCTTACACACAGTCTAGAGCGGGGCCACTCATGACGGACAAAGGATGTAGATATCTGTCAAGAGGTTGATCACGTTGACTTAGTATCCCTTGGAGAAGTAGCATTAGGGGAGCGGAACTCCTTCCGGAGTAACGTTTGGTCTTCGTCCTCCTTCTCTTCGCTAAAAAGTCGCGGGGACTTTGGAAAAAGTATCCTATCTCGCTCGACCTTTTGGCTAAGGCACGTGTGTAGTAGGCCTGTTTTTTCAGCAAGTCTAGAATCGAGCCAAGCATGAGGGATCCATGATGTAGAGGTTTGAAGATCAAAAGGTTGATCAGTTCAGTCTGAGTGTTCCTTCTGGGGACGTAGTTACCTTCATAGCACCTGTCGAACATGTACACCTCTTTTGACGTACATTCTGTAATTGGTATCATTACGAGTGCAGGCAATATAGGTTCAGGTGAAATACACGTTTGCCAAGCGGGCAAGGGAGGTTGTTGTAAGGTTTGGTATTTGCTCTTCGGCATCCAGCCGGAGCTGGAACTTTTCAAGTAGTATTTAGACTGGTGGGTCAGATATTCCAGGGAGCTCTTATTTGGATGGAAATATATCGAAAAGTTAAATTTATGTTAAAACTTTAAGACCCACGAAATCGAGAGAAGATTATCAACGATGAGCCGTTTATCGGGTGCAAAGGGATTTTTTTCCTTCGTTTGGTGGCTACAATTTGATACCAGAAAAACTTCGATGCCTAGGTTTGTGTCGCCAACACATTTAGAGCAGGTGATGTTAAACTCGAAACGACTGTTTACTTGAAATAAAAGAATACAGTTAGCCCCTTCCTTTACAAGAAACAATATGGAAATGAGTTGACGAGGTAGAAGTCCGATCTTTGTTACAGCAATATGGAAAGTTTCCGGAAGTTTCATGAAATAACCAGATCCATATTCTTGTTCATATTTCGACCAAAAACCTAACTGATATATTTTCATGCGCGTCGAAAGATGCAATAATATTTTATTTCTCTGACGGACTGGCAATGCTATGGCAGCAGCGACAAACCACCAGTCTTACTGTAAATATAACAGACGACAAATCCCTTTTGTGTTTATTTCCTAATCCACTATAATTTTCCTAGGACTTTCAAGAGAGACACAAGCCGTGGATTACTGAGTGACCTTGGCGGTACAAACCTCACTTCAAAGCGATATATCTCCATCCAAATAACAATTCCCTGGATATGCTAAGTCTTAGTGTCAGGGCCCGTAGCCAGCTTCACATTTTTAGGGGGGAAAGTGTTGTGACTGGAGGGGCAAATGTTGTGATTGGGGGGCATAAAATATTCCACCACATTAATTTTTATGCAGTTTCAATTTTCTTCTGGGAGCAGAAATATTTTTTGGGGGGCATTGCCCCGAAATGCCCCCCGTGGCTACGGGCCCGTTAGTGTCCCATCAGAGGAAGCAACCCTTCAAAGGAGCGGAACCCTTTGGGGGAAACTAAAGGCTTTCGCACCTCGACACAAAGAAATGAGTATGCATAACAGTAAATAGTAAACACCTGTTCTCCAGAATCAAGCGGGTCTATCTCCGGCAGTCATAAATATTAATGAAACGTGCTAAAATAAGTATTAGAAGCTGCATTAAGTAGACAACATTACGGTAAACATTTTAATTTTCACTGTAAAATAATGTCATATTCCTTAGGGCCCAACACACAACACAGTAAAACCTACATAATCTAATAAGGAAAGTAAGGCAAAAAACACAATAACATTACAAGGGCTCTGTCCCCGTTGTTCACCGTATAGATTGCCTTTATTTAGATAAAGACCCCATTGCTTTTGTTGGAGTTCAGAATTCAGTCTAAAGTCAACAGAGGTGAAACTACGAAAACCTTAGAAACTGCTGGTAACACAATATCACATGAATGGTAACATTCAGGGATCTCATGTACACTGCAGTGTACAGGTTTGATATATTAAGTACAAGAACCCTCTACTCTTGGTAGTGGTCAGACCAGGGAGTTGTTATTTGTGAGGAGATTGAACGGAAAGTTTTAATTCAAGATTATACCCTAAGACCCACTTCATCCTGAGAAGATTATCAATGATAAGCTATATATTCGGCTGAAAGGGGAATTTTCCTTTTATTCGTTGGTTTCAATGAGATACCAATACGCTAGCAACATCATTCACGCCTAGTAATCCTACCACAATTGACTTTCTCAGAACAATGCTTTGATGCATAGGTTGAAACCGCCACCAATTTAGGGGCAGGTGTTTCAAAACAAGAAATGACTAAATAATTGAAATAAGCCAATGAGGTTTGCCCTTTCCTATAGAACGAACCTCATGCAAATGAGCTGAAGAGGGAGAAGTCTAATTTTAGTCACAACAATCTCGAAAGTTTCCGGAAGTACGCCCTATAGAAATGTCAAAAAAGATACAAGAGACAGATTACTGTGTGACCTTGGCGCAGTCAAACCTTGCTTCAAACAACGATGTATCTCCTTCAAAGTAACAACTCCCTGGTCAGACGTTACACGGGGTCACCACAGGCCGTAGGTGAAGGCCTCGTGATTATGACATTTCATGAAGGGTGGCGGTGACGGTGTGATGGATTTTACAAAAGCATGTACATTGACCTTTAGATTGTTAATGCTTTTTTAGGTCAAAGGTCATTTGAGGTCACCGGAAGTCTTATTGTGAAAATGTGTTGTACGTTCACAGTTTAACTCCGCGGGATCTCTCACTAATCATGGAGGTGATTCACATTAATTTCAAGAAAGCATTGTTCTCTTCTTCAGTTTATCAAATTTTACCTAAAGACCAAAAGTGTTATTTGTACGGATCGATCTTTTTCTTGTTTTTGGCCCTATAAAGAGAAGAAAGCTCTCCCGATTCACATAAACAGTGCTCAGACTGTTGCTACTTTCAGGAAACTGTTAAAATTTCATTATTTTGAAGACGCTTGTAGCAATTTATCCATGTTACAGTCTTTTGATTGCCTTTGAACGTCTGGAGTTGATATTAGCGCTTAACAAACTTCCTCGATTGATAAATCCCAAGAACAACAACTTTGAGCGATCTCTTTCTTCAAGTAAAGATGATCCACAATCAGCATGCACTAATCTTTCGGACATCTGTAGGTCACCTGGGACTATGAAGGGTCAAACTTCGAAAATTTTGTAAGAATAGTAATGTTCATGTACTAGAAACAGGACATATCAAGCTTTCTTGCTGCTACAGCCCGGCATCACCTGGCACTGCTCAGATGTGAGCCCTATATGACTTATTCCCAGTGAGCACTTTGTTATAGACAAATTTGTATGAGTACATAGTTATGAATACGAGTACAAGTGGGGTAGCTCAGGTGTGAGTACAAGTACACTTCGTTTGCATGAATACGAGTACAAAATTTTGCTTTTGGTTTTTATTCAAAGTTTCCAAAATGTGTGAGTACAAGTGAAAAACATTCTCATGAGTACGTGTACATGCAATGTGGGTAAACCATTAGTGTAAGTACAGTACGTACTCACTAAAAGTCTGGTTATAACCTTTATCTCATGTAGTTAGACGCGTACCAATTTTTCATCTCACTTGGGTAAACAACTATGGAGTAGTGAACGCATGCAAATAGTATTAAATGGCAGCAACTAACGTTTGAGGGATAGTAACCCAAAATTAGATGATTTTTGACCCAATCTGCGAAAAAATTGTCAAGAATCTCTTTTCAACAGATCTGAGTAGGTAAAGGTGTCTAGATTTACCCCAAAAAAGATGCCGCCGGTGTCGGCCAAAATTGCCGCCGCACGCAATTTTTCCGTAGGATGGGTAGGGCAAGTTATGAAGTAATCATATAACGTTGCTTGAGTGGATTTAGAAAATGATACTTAGATTTAACTAAGTTCAGGCTGAATGTACCCCTATTTTCACTCGGAACTTCCCTTAGTTTCTTCACTACCCTAAACCTCAGAAACGTTAAAAATTTTTGTTTTTTGAAGTACCATTAAGTTACCATACTCAATCAAAGCAGTTGTCCTTTGAAGTCTCAGTGTCATTAGACTGAAGGCATTTGAGGTGCGATAAACTCAGTGTAGCAACACGTTGTGGCCACTATTCATACGGAGCATGAACAGGTAAGCTTGATATGAAACGAGGAAGGAAGAGGCTATGAAAAGTCGTGAGCAAAAACTCCAATTACACGAATATTTCATAATATTCCTCTCGCTATTCTACGAAACAAAAACTCGCCCGCCGCACTTGTAATTAGTAATATATTGAAATAATGAGAAAAATATTCATGAAAAGTATGTTGAACTCACTGACTCTTAAAATATGGCTATGGTTCATGCCCAAAAAAATTAAATTTTGTTTAAGAACATTTTTGTTGGAATTGAGGTCAACAAAGATGGCGGGAAAGCAAAATGGCCGCGATTGATAAAATAACATAGTAGCATAAAAATAGATAATAATAATCATTAAAAATATATTTCGATTGAAAACCCGATATATCTTTATAGCAGACTGTACATACAATTCAAAGCATGATTTCTGATATTTTATTCAGGACCCCATACTAACCAAGATGGCGGAAACAGCAAAATGGCCGCCAATAGAACGATCATTATGTATAAAAATAACAAGAGAAATAATCATTCAAAATACTTATGACACAGGTAAACCTAACATGTGTCCATTTTCTGTTGTAAATATTCAAAAGGTATTTTTCCGGACATTTCATTCAGGATCTGGGTCAACCAAGATGGCGGATGTAGCAAAATGGCCGCTACTGTTGAAATTTCATTATATTATAATAATAAGGAAAATAACTCCTAAAACATATATTCGTGATCAGTTACTCTTTATATTTGGCCATATTTTGTGCCAAATATTCCAAAGAATTTTCCAGAACATTTTATGGGAATTTAGGTCTATCAAAAAGGCGGAAGAAGCAAAATGTCTGCCAGTGATATAACTACAATATTGTATAATCATAAAGAAAATAATCTTTTCAAAATATTTGTACCACATTTAAACAAAAAAAAGTGTCCATAATCTTTAGTAAATATTCAGAAAGTATTTTTCTGGATAGGTTTTAAAGGTTCCAGGTCAACCAAGATAGTGGAAATTCTAAAACGGTCACCCTTATAAGTATTACAGCTAAAAAAATATTTTTTATTGTTTTCTCCGCCATCTTGGTTGACCTTAATTTCAACAAAAATGTTTTACAAAATAAGGTTTGATCATTGTGAATGAACCATTGCCATACTTTTGAGGTTTTGTGTCCAACATATTTTTCATAAATATTTTTGTCATTTTTTCACAATATTTTAATAATTACATGGTCAGCCATTT
>WURT03474408.1:0-22098 GCA_009936505.3 Holothuria glaberrima | reverse complement strand
GGCTATTTATATCTTTCAATAGTTCTTGTTGCAAGGGTTATTTTATAGAAAAACATAAAAAGCCTTGCCCCCTACTGATGAAGTAATAGTGGGTGTTTATTAGTGTGATATCATTTTGATAATAGCCCCCCTAAGGGTGTTCAAGAAGTTAAGGTCCATGGCCATGTAGTGGTCATTTTGGGGTCGTATAATGGAAGACCAAGAAATGTATTGCCTCTTAATGATGTAAGAGAAGTTTTGGGTGTTTATTGTTGTGATATAACTTTTGTGATAGCCCTATAAAAGGGGTTCAGGAACTCTTTACATCTTGCATTTTGACCTGTCATTGCTGCTTTGGCTTTGGCTGTTATAGTTGAAAAAATCATGTAAGATGTCAAGAGGAAGGTCATGGAACTTCATTATTTTTTCCTGGGAAGTCATGGAAAAGTCATGATAATTGATTCCACAGAATGTGCAGGAACCCTTATATATCTATATTTAAAAAAGTAATTCCAACCATATGTAATTACCTAACAGATCACCTGTACCAATTTCCTAATATTCGTTGATGTGATATGGTGACACTCTATAAGAAATGATGACCCTTGAATCACTTTCCACAAATGGCATTGACATTGACATAATGGGGCTTTAGTTCCAGATGAATGGTGGGGCTGCAATATGAAACCCCTATAGGGGCTACTGCTTGTGATAAGGGTGACATTGATGGGGCAGGGGTGGATCAGAGGCAAAGACTTTTACAATAGCACTTTGTTCCTATGTTTGCTGCCTCAATTGATGGCATGTATTTATTTTCCTACTTCACACAGGAACTGGCCTTCGTTCATGTTTTAGCAGGGTGCAAATGTGTGTACTTCTCCCAAAGGTAGACAGCCATCCATTACGTACGTAACATTATTATGAAGAGAGTCAGAGATGAAATGGAGGAAGTGCACACAGAAGCAAGGGCTGTTCAGAAAATACTTCCACAGTGGATGATGACCAAATAAAAGAGGATGAAGACATTGACATGAACAAGATGAAGAAGGGGATAGTGGGAACGCAGGGACTTATGGGGTGAAAGATTTCCTCGACAATGAAAGGGACTTAACGATCCGAAATGAAAGGGACTTAACGATCCGAAATGGAATACCCTAGATAGTGGGTCAAAAAGTGGGAGCACTTTCCTTGAGCTTTAAAAAATTAATATTGGGGAAGAATTTGAAAACAAGAACATTATTTGTAGTATTGGTTTGAATCATCACTTGTTAAATTAAGTGGATAAGAAAGGACTTTCAAATGGTAAAAAACTACTGACATCACTTCTTGAAAACTTACCCTATTGTTTTACAGAGTTTATCTTACTTGCTATCATTTGGTTTTTTGTGAAGTTCAAACAAGCTTTTGAAATGTCTTGTCCTCTTATTTATGGGGAATGTTGTGCTGCTTGCTTGTATTATATTAACCTTGGCATTCCATGTGTGGCTCTGGTGCTAACCTGTACTTGAGATGATACCATGTGTTTCACAAAAAAGGCACCCATCAAATTGCAACTCATGTTGCTCATAAACTATCAGACTATATTCCCGTTTGTTGTTGGTGTGTATTTTGATACACATCTATGAATCAACAAAGTAATCCCATAAGTAAATCGACAATGTTCTATATTAGGCGGATGGGACAACTAAAAATCTTATTTAAGTTTTAATTTCGAGTTGGCTTGACTATAGTGATTCTCTTCTGCCTGGTGTGACTACCTCGCATTTAGCGGGGAGAAGAATTCAGAACAAGGCTGCTCGTTAAGTCCATGGGGCGAACAGGTTAAGTCATATCACTCATATGTTGGAAGAACTGCACTGGCTACCTATCAGACTTCGGATCGACTTCAAAATCCTGATTCTAACTTTTCGGGTCATTAAATCTGGTACCCCAACCTATCGCAACACTCTATTCCAGCAACAAGCTAAAGTCCGACTTTTAGAAGAGTATAGTCGCACTAATGATCAATTTCAGCTGCAGGTTCCAATGTCACGTACAAAATCTTTCGATGACGGACGTAGCTTTCTGAATGAGCGACCCGTTTATAGATCTCCCGACAGGCCTGTAGCCAGGCAAGGTAATGAAGGGGGCGAAATGGCCTCCGGGGGGCAAAAATTTTTCAGGAGGGTCAAGTGTGTACAAATGAATTAAGTTAATGGCACCTTGAAAACTTTTTTCCAAGGAGGGCCTCGCCCTCATGGCCGGCTTGAAAAATGGCCTGTCTCCCGCGGGCCTCCCTCTAGAAGTTGTAGGTCTTTGGATTCCATCGTTCAATTCAAGAGTAGACTTAAAACTGAGGGCGGTCGGAACAGGGGGCTGGGGGCTGCAGCCCCCAATTATTTTGCAATGCATAGGTTTTTAATGCAATAACAACGTAAAAAAGTGAAAGACGGAGAATTAAAAATAATGAATATCATTCTAAAAGTTATATCAGTCTATCCGTACTATATTAAAACGAATGACGTATCATTTCCGTTATTCAGTCAATAAGGAAAAAAATCGTTTATGGAAGTATTTGAAAATAGCGACTCAGTGTCGTGCGACGTACTAAATTTGACTTTCTGCGTCATTTTTTGGAAATCTAAACCGTCAGTGCATGATGAAGTCGCGGAATTTTGCGGTTCTTTATCTTAAGTTACTGATTATTCACAGAAAAAAAAGCTAGGCTAAGTAAATTCAAGGTCTAAGAAATTGGGATTGCACCTGCAATATTCCTTGCTTCAGGAATGGAAATGAGCATTGAGTTCATTGGACACATCAGTAATCAAAGTAATAAAATTTTCCCGCGCTCCGCGCGCGTGCAGCCCCACCGGGTGACCGTATTTACCATCAATACCGTCTCAAACATATTTGCATTATTCAAAGGTGAGGTCCTACAATTACGCCGATTGTTCTTGTGCATTGAAGTCATTATGGAGGAGCAGGGCATTGCAAGAATGCAAAGTAATGGAACTCAGGGGGAAGACTCGCCTTCAATTAGCTGATGCACTTTGTTAGGAATAAAAGGTGTGTCAGTGCAAAGTCTCCGGGCAAATTTCGTCATCAAGGTTATGGTGACGATTTTCAATGCAAAATTTCGGCGGGCTGCTCGCGCATTTATCAAGGTGCACACTCCATATCTTATAACCATTATTGGGGCAATAATACATTATTGTAACCAAAACACTTTTCCGAAAAATGTACAACTCCAACCTCTTCAGGGACAATCACTAGAGAATCTTAGGGCAATATAATGCCATGAGTAGCATATACGGTAACATTCGTGGTATGCATTTGTCGTTACACATTTTTATAACAAGTGCCATGCCACAGCCAAAATATCACTAAATATTGATTATTTCTATGCATGTAATTAATTGCAAGATTTGCTAAGATATCTGCATTTTGCATCTAAGCCACCTTACCTAACTAAACAAGAATTTTTCAAGGAAAGGAATTGTTACCCCTCCACTTAGTCACCACAGCTTTCCCTTACAGTCAACCAAAAGTATAAGAATTCACTTAATCGTGAAAGTTTTCTAATGTATGGTCAGTTCGGGAATTTGTCAAAGATAGCACTATTTTGCATCTAAGCCATCTTAAATTTACCAAAATTTCTCAAAAGTACATAATTTTTACCGACATTCCGGCTAGATGTATCTAGGATGGACTTAAAGTACCATCTTTTTTAGTGCCCCCAAATCGCCAACCTCTTGTGACGCCACTGGACCTCCTGAGAGGGAGCCCTTTGGGTCCAGGAGCCGGGGCCCCCAAGCTCATCGTTACGCCGCTGATTATTCATATGGTTGCACAGTCTATAACTACTTCCTCTGTCATCTAAAACACATGTTCGATTACGCTGGGGAAACCTTTGTTCGAAATTACAATCTATGGGGGATTTCGTTATCAATTTTATCAAAAGGTCCCCTAAAAACGTAGGAGATATTTCGTCTCTTATATTTAGTAGATAGTCTAAGCTGTAATTAAATCGTATTGCCTCCTTACCTAAAGGGATTATCTTATAAGGTGGGAAATGGGTTCAAGTTATCAACCCAACTTGGGAAGTCAATTTAGGACTTTAATTATGTCAGTTTTCTACAAAATTGGGATGAAATTTGAATCAACATTTGGGCAAATTTATATAAACGTCAAACAAAAAATAAAACAAAATTTTAACTTTTGGAGCCATTTCCTGCAATCTGGGAGGCACTTTTTCAAAAATTTCCTCCAAACGCTAAGCGCCAACCCATGGTGGCGCGTAGCGTACCTACACTCCATTTTTTCAACATGCACAAGTCCGCCCCCAATCGAAAATACCTTCCGACGGCACTGGGTCACTTGTGCCGTAAGAAAGTATAAAGGCGTTTGAAGTGGCCACACTGGAAATGAGTAACTTTGCATGTCTTGACATATTCAAGGGGGTAAGGGTGTCAACTTTCCAAGAGCGAAATGCGAAAAAGAATGCCGCCTAGAAACTCGTATGTTCTTATCCAAAAAATTGCTGCGCATCCCCTGCCCTAACCCGCACTCCTTATTACGAAAACTAATAAAAACCATTATAGCCCTGACCCATAACCCTGGATGGCCACTGAAGAGAGTGCTGTCATATCCTGCAATCCGGTTTCTTTGAAGTAATTAGATAAATCGTAAAAAAAAAAAATAGAAAAAACATTAAGTTAATACAACACAAATGGGTAAATAAATGGATAATGGAGGCTTCAATTTCAAATAGAAGTAAAAAAAAAAAAAAAGAAAATCGCTCCTCGCTTCGCTCGGCGATTATTACACAAACTTATACGTCCCAACAAAGAGCTAGTGATAAAATGAGGTTAGGGCCTACATTCACAATTGTACGTGTAGTACGTGTAACATATTAAATGCATATCCATATGCATAATACTGTGTAGGTGTAATATGCTGTGGAAAATGTTGAGTTGAAGTATGGAAGAAGAAAAACTTCGGAAATTTTCAGATGAAAATTCGAAAATTTTTAGGTCTTGCCCCGCCCCCTGGAAAAAAATCCTAGCTACGCCACTGCGGGACACATGTACTTGAATGGATGTTATAAGTATGTGTAATGGTTTTGCTCTGAATAAAGGAGTCCCGCTGACGACCGGTTGCAATTTTATTCCCCGTCCGTCGCGCTTACGTTAGACAATTTTTCTATTTTTCTAAGGACTTAAAGATTTCACAAATAGTGAATATTCAGACAAACTTTTTATCGGGAAAATATCAGAATAGTAACCCTTCTTATGTAACATAAATATTATCAAGTAAACTTTTCAGTTTCTAGATGAAAAATTCAGAACTTGTAATATTTTCAAGGAAACATTTCCACCCGCTCGACATTATTCTTCCGCCTTCAAATTAAATATTTTTACAAACTAAAATTACGTTGATCATGACTACATTGTTCTACTCATATCTCTAACATAGCAATTTTTAAGGACAAAGGACAATAAAAATAAATAACATTTGACGTCAATAACAGTTTTGTTGACGAAAAATGAAAATGGTCTTATTAGTTTTTACGACTTTTGTCTTTTACTATTTGTTTAACGACTTGTCTTTTTTCCAGGAAATATTTCAAAGCGGTGTAAAATGATCCCCCAAAAGAGATTTTTCAAGTTATTATCTTCCATATCCTAAATGTCACATCTTGATTTTAGTGTCACGCTGTTATTAATGCAGGTGTCAAAGGGGAGAGAAGTGCTTGTACTCCATCCGTAACAAGGTCATGCCTTAACACAAATAAGAAGGCAGCATTGTCTTTTATTCAGTGTCTGAACTAGCGTTGCGACATTAAAGCTTCCTTCCAAGAACGAAAATATAACAGCATGGACAATCTGTGGTTACGATTTTGGTAGCCACATTTTCTGCTTAAATCTTATGTCATTCTGGTCGGTGTTTTAATATATCAATTTTGTTGCATGCATAAGGTGGAATTGACCTTGGTCTGCAATTGGCTTACCAGCCAGAATTTGATATGGCCCTTCTTCTCTGATATGGAGTGCGTTACAATGTTACAATCGATTAAAACACACGGAACACGGAAAAACAATAATTGTAGCAGCTGCATGTCACAGTTAAATATTACAATATAGGAAATGCGTAGATTTACTCTCTGAAACCAGAAAAGTATAAGTTACACGTGTAGGGAATTCTCTCTTTTTAAATATCTTCCTATCATTGCAACACAACTTTAGCTGAAGGTAGATCAACAAAGCGAATAAAACAGAGTAAATCAAATTACATTCGTGTGAAAGGAGCATTCGTAATTAATTTCCTAAAAGTTGGGGCATTGCTTAAAAAGAGAAGGCCGGTAAAAAATCTCCTTTCTATTTCCTTGTCGATGACAATAATTGCCCATAAGGCCTCGCAAACGTGCAGAGTGCAATGTTTGTGGCTATATTTGTAGCATTTAAAGGGCATGAGTAGTCGCCTCACACTTGTTTTGAATAAACAGGTGTATCTCACAAATTTCTTCTCATTTCTCTTCCACGTATCTTTCCTGATATTTCAGGACTTAAATATGTAGTGAGAAAATATTGTCACAAGATTCCCAAGAGACCCCCAGCTTTTCCTAGAGTCTTCTTGGGCCCTAGTAAAGGTGCAAAATCTGTCTATTACATACTTATATATGGGTCATCAAGGAGACTATGCAGATTTTTTTTTTTTTGTTATTATTTTTTATTTCTGTTGGGTTTCAAGGAAGTCGGATATATGGTCTTCGTCTATAGAGACTGTGACTGTTACACATAAGGAGAGAAAGTTAAAATAAGTTGTAGCTTAGGCTGTATGCATACAGCCATACTTCGATGGTTCGATCCTACTGTAGGTTACATCATCCTAAACAAATTCCAGTGACGCTTTCATGACGCAGCGTTTAATGCTTGCCAATATACACACGTGTCCAAGTAAAGGACTCTTTTGGCGGAAATGGAATTAATTTTGTGACATTTTGAAAATTGAAAGATAGACAATGGTAAAGGCTGACTACCATTGCGCTGTTTCTCTATGAAATGTTGAGAGCCAGCGGATTACTGAATAAGTTGGTTGCGTATTACTTTGAACCTCGGTTCTATCCTATCCTCTTCCACGCGCTCTCAGTTTTGGTGCGTTATGTTGAAAATGCGAAAATGTAGTGGATATGTTTATTTTGCCGTCTGAAGGAACTTTCTATTACTCATGACTCCTTGTTAGGACAATGTGAAATGTTACGTTTGTTATTATATATCACATACTGTTTAGCCACTCGTCACTCACCCCTAGATGTAAATTTAGGGGCATTTTGCAAAATCAGTACTAAGACGTTCTGTTTTACACATAAATGCATTGCTGATTAGATTATTTGAAGTGAAAAAGACAGTGAAGTTCCGGTCTTTCGAAACACCAAATGATTAGTTTTTGAAAACATTAGTTTCCTTAAATTTAGTACAGTTAAACGAAGTGGTTTGCAAATTTTACAGCTCTGCAGAAAAATTATGCCAAATTTTGAATTTTTTCTAAGGAGGCAGTCTGCTCTAAAAAAAGGCTTTATTCAAATAAGCTGCTACAACTTTTCGTACGTCAAGTATAATTTCTAACTCATAATTTTCTCCACAAGTATTTTCAAAATTATATAATACCCTAAACATAGTTACAGACGAACCCCAAAGATTGCAACAGCAGCTATTTATTGGGGTTGAATTTTGGCCTATATACGCAAATAACCGTTTGAATTTCACAAAACTGCACAGACTTCCTGAAAAAGTCACAAAGAGTTGCATAAAACCATGATAGCAAGATTAACTCGCATTTAGAATAAAACATTTTGCAAAGCTTAAAAATCGTTTTTGAACACCAGGGTGCTTTGCCCTCAAAGAAAGAACCAAAATTTTCGTAGGCCTACAAGACAACATTGAGTCAGCATCATATCAGAGTTCACACCAAGATTTACAAACTATCAGAAGATTGCAACAGAACTTTAACAAATGGGCAGACATTTTATGATATCTCAAAATGACCTCTCGAAACTTTAAAAGCCAATAAAATTTATCAAAAATGAATGTACAAAAATTGAAAGACAATTTGACGACGGCAAAATCTTCAGAAGTTTTTAGGATAGTCTTAACAAATGAATGCAAATCAGCTATTTGTGGAAGAAGAACAGAGCAACCACCGGTAGCTGCTGCAAATAAACTTTCATCTGATCATAACATGACAATTATAATAAAATAATCTTTTATACCTTTCTTGTGAACATATCAATGACAAAATATTTCCATTGACCAGAGTTTGAAATATTGACCTTCTTAAGTGCATGAGGGTTAGGGTTAGTAAGTTCCTTACATTGCATTTTTGTTATTTACTTTCAATATCTTTAAACCCTCATGTTAGGGAAAGGGAGTTGGGGATAAATATTTGGAGGCTTCAGCTTCCCATCAACGTTTCACGCTACTCTGCAACTTTATAAAATATTAAGTAAAAAGCAAACGTGCTGTTCGGGAATATCTCCTCCTCAGACAAAATTAAATTTAAAAACTGTAGTTTAATTCAAAGTGTAATACATGTAGGCCTTTTTACTGTAGCAGTTATTCCCTTGGTTAAAAAAGCATAAATGTTTGCCTACCTGAAGCATACTAGTAGTTGTAATTTCCGAATCCGTACCTGGTGCAGGCTTTTACACACCTCAGTCCTTGATTTATTGCGCCAATGAAAGCAACTGTTGATACTCCTCCCCATTGAACTTGCATATATATATGCAGGCGTAGGCTGAGGGTGCAGTGGGTGCGGACGCCCTCCTCGCACCGGTCGGAGTTCCGCTCAAAATGACACAAAAAGCTTCTAAACAAACCTTAAGTGAAAAAGTAGCTCAACAAAACTACCGTGCTACTCCCTGACCGCCATCCCCACCCAGCACATTAGTCTTGTGTCTACGAGAGGGTGCATAAAAGTCGGCAACTATAAATTTATCTCGGATTGAATAGGCAGTAAATTATATAAAAGGAATATCGCCCCATGGCATTGGGCGTTTTGTAACGACTATGCACCCTTCAGCTGCAACGTTGCTGCAAGCTTTTTGAATTTAAATGTCGATATGAACATTATAAAAGTAAGGTTAGGCGGTGCACTATCTGACGTAACAAGCAGCGGCGGAGCTGTGAATTTTGGGAAGAGTATCTAAGCGTAGCGCCACCATTCGTTGGCGCGGAGCGTGTCAGAAAATTTTGGGATAAAAATAACCCCTTAATCGCCGGAGATGGCCCTTCCAAGGCTCCGCAAGTATACCTTGAAATGGTGTTGTCAGTATTTCCTTGGACTATAACTTACAGTACCACTATCAAATTTGGCAGTGAGAGTCTGTTTTATAACGGGAAATGTTTTCCCTCGAAATACATGGACACTACATACACTAATATTAATGACAGGCATTAACAAGCTTCTTTTAAGTTTTACGCTATGTAAAAGTCTGATCAAATTTGTACATTTTCTGATTGTTAGTTCGTTACTTCCTAGAACCAGACATGAGATGGATGGGCATTTCTCTAATTTTAAGACGAAAACAATCATACTATCAATCAGTGGTGCCGGCACGGGGGCATGCGAGCGCGTGCCCCCCCCCCTCGATTTCTGAATAAAACTTTTTGAATTTTTTTTAAAGATCTCAAAAAGGCATTTAAGCTATAGATTTATGTAGGGGTAGGGTAAGGTGTGTTTTTAACCGAGTGCTGCATCCATTGCAATATTTTTCTAAGTTACAATTGGTTCTCAAACTATCAAAAAGTTTGCAAATCCTTCGCAAACTTTCCAATTTTCGTGCGCTCCGCGCGTTTTAAACCTTGCTTCAATGTTATTCTTATAACCACTATCTTCCGATAGCAATTTTCGAAGACGCCCAGCAGAAAAAAATGAAAGCTGTTTATGAATTACCAGGTAAAGGACTGGCTTTTTAGATGGCATGTAGGTTTGTTGGGCAATTGAAAGTGTCTCCATGCAGACCTTCGCGCACATTCGTCACCGCTTACACTCCGTGTCATGACCATTTCTAAGGTAGTAGGGGGCTTCAGGAGGTTAGTTGACAATGTATTGTTCTTTTAGACAACTTATTCTCTTTCACCTAACCAAAAATTAGAACTCACTAAATTATGGACATTTTCCAGCCATATATAATCAGTTCCAAAAACATCCTAAAGATGGAACCATTTTGCATCTAAGTAACCTTAAATCAACAAAAATTTCTCAAAGGGGAGGGAGACATCCCCCAGGACGGCACATTTATGTCGTGACAAAGGAATGGTGCCACTCATGTAGACAAACCCTAGGACGCATAAAAAAGATGCAATTTACGCAGACTTAGGGAATGCCTGAGGTGACATTATTCTGCCGCCTATACATACGCTTGTGCAAGCTTCTCTGAATTGAGTTCCATCTTCTCAAATGTCGCACCCACCCAGGCTCAGAGCAGCCTACGCCCCTGATATGCTAAGGGTAGATACTCCCACTGCTCACGTTCATTCCTCATATATCTATGATGATGATTAAATCTATATTTACTGGAGTTTCGTGCTGAAACATCACTTCCAGTTCCAATTGGCTGTCTCTCAGCTTCACTCATAATGAAGGCCTATTACACGTTTCGACAACTATACTTAGTCGTAGTTGGGTGATTTATATCCAGCTAAGACCTCTGACTAAACCATAAGTGGCCCTATCACCTCTCAGTAATTTGTCATTTTGTAGGACTTGAGGACGCTCTCGTGCAGATAAAGACAACTGAAAGGCCACACATCCTAGTTTCTTCGTTTAGAGAAGTTGCGCAGCTGCTGATCCCTAATTGTCACTAGTAAAGCGTATACTGGAACACAGTGGGAAAAGCCGATAGAAGTTTACCCGCTGAGAATACAGAGCCAAGATGTGCATCTATAAAACGTCCAAGTACATCACTTCACCCCACTTCATATTTGCTAACGGTTTTAATTCTTAGAGGAAACCCCTATCAAAAATTTTAAAGATTTCACGCGTGGGAGACCAATTTACAAACTCATCAACTACCATGGGTATATATAAATCTCTCAATATTCGTGGGTATGTGGGGAATAATGCAGGGGAGGGGTGGGGGTACTTGAGTACCCCATGTAAAATGAAGGAAAACATGATTGAAATATCACAACTACGCCCAATTTTTGTCTCTGAGTGCTTTCTTACTACTACTTATTATAGTAACAAAGATTAAAGGTAAGGGGGAATTGGTATTAAAACCTTTTTTAAGACCTGAAACAAGGATCGCTCGCAAATATTGCTCAATGTCCGTCCGTTATGTAGAGGGTAGGGTGATGTGTGTTTTCGTCGACCGAGTGATGAATCTATTGTAAATCATTTTCTATCACAAGTGGTTCTCAAACTATCAGAATTACAGCAAACTCTACGCAAAATATCAAACTTCTTCCTCGCTCCGCGGGCCTCAAATCTGACCTCAATGTTAAACATTCTTATTTTCAACATATTTCGGATGCAATTCCAGGAGAAGCACGGCAGCAAAAGATGAAAGCTTTTTACGAATTCCCAGGTAAAAGACTGGCCCTTTTGTTTGACATATAGCTTTGTGGGAAGATTTAGGCTAAAGTGTTTCGATGCAGAGCCTGAATGCACGTTTTGTCGTGGAAGTATTATTTTATAAAGAAAAAAAGTCGACGCGCTTCGCGCTCATTCGTCACGGCTGGCACTCCATCTCAAGACAATAGTTAAGGCAGTAGGTCTAATACATGGAACTATTCACAACACATATCCAAAAAATAGAGATACATCCCCAACCTCTGTACAGGCTTCGCCTCGAAGTTGGATCAATCGAATTTGTAGCATGATGTGGAAGGTTGAAATACGTAGCTGCCGTTACACATTTTTCAAGAATTTTTACCGAGCACTTCGCTCAGAGCCATCATCGATATAGATGGTTCTTGTTTATGCACTTACGACGAAAAAGCATTCTGAAACACGCTTGTTAGTCCTTCACCCCTTTTGTTTCCTCCCTGCACCTATAGGCCCACTATGCATTCCGTTAGCCAGCCTTTTCAGGCAGGGGTGTGTGCCAACTTACAATGACTGTCTCGATTACATGCATGGTTGAAATTAAAGTACAAAATACTGGATAACGTAGAATCAAAACAGTTGATACATTGAACTAACACAATACTATACTGATTAGCGCTACCGATTTCAGTCTCTCTTGGGACATAGTCAGGCGCGTAGCCAGCCTTTACAGGCCGGGGTGTGGGCAAACTTTCGATGACCGTCTCGATTACATGGTTGAAATCAAGTACAAAAATACTGAATAACGTAGAATTTAAACAGTTGATATATTCAACTAACGCAATTTTTCCTTTTATACTTAAGCTGTATGAACCTGCATTCTGTTGTAATTTTTTAAGCTGAAGGGACCTTAAACACTCGTAATAATTAATCATCAAAACTTTAATCACGGCAATTTCTTGATTTTGCGTTTAATCGTTCTGTGTGAATAACAACAACATTAAATTTGAATAGCCAATCGCCGATCACACAATTTATTAGTTGTCAATTACAGCACTGAAAACAACGTTTTCGGCGAAGTCACGTTCTGCACTGAGAAGTGACCAACGATGTCAGTCTCACTCGGGGCATAGTGAACCTTAAATACGCTTCGACTGAACGATCGTTCACTTGAAGCTGACGAAAGGGCAATCATAACGAAAATTCTATACAAAATACATAACGACGGACACGCGGTGATTATGTCCCACACTCTATCCGAATCTTTTGCAACTTGCACATTTTACTAAGCGAATTCGAATTACCGTCCGAAGAATTTGGAGTGTCTCAGTAAAATTTAAAGAATGGTTTGAATTCTGATACAACTAATTCCTTGTCCACATATCATCCTTATATAATAAAGAAAACAGTTAAAACGATACAATATTATTTAAAATGATTTGGCATTAAGCAATTAAATGGAACAACTAAAGTCTCAAAATCACTAAATCTTCAAAAAAAAAAACTTTCAACCAAATTTGAAGCATTGTTAAAAACTCTTATTTGCTCAGTAATCCAGTAAACTTAATGACTAAATGAAACATAAGTATGTTCTTTGCGCGTAGGAGGTAGCGACAGGGGTTGCGATAGTTCAGTCATTCGCTTTACACATTGACGGTATTTTAGGAAAATACTTAAACGGTCGCACACTGATTCATAGGGGGACTGGCGTACATGCAGTGCATGGTTATATCTGTATATAGTTTTTGAATATCTGATTCCTTTCTTACTTGTCCCTCACTCATCGTCTCGCTTTATCCATTGTCACCCCCTTTCTCCCTCATTCGCTCATCTTTTCCGATTCGCTTCGCTCCGAACATCTGGCCCGCTCCCTTCTTGCGTTGCAAACTCGCCCTTGCAGACCACTCACCATTCTAGGTCATTCATCCATTACTTAACTTTTCCGCCTTTTCCTCTCTTTGATGGACAAAAGTTGGTGTAACCTACAAGGCGGAATTGGGTGGGACCGCGGGGATTGTAATTCCTTTTGTGAGAAAACTCGGCAGTAAAAAGACAGCATTATCAATTTCGAACAGTGGGGGAAATCACAAGTACTCTTCAAAGTGGAAAGCGATTTTCAGTACTAGATGCCAATAGTGGTTTTTGGTAAATTTTTTTCGACAAAGAGAGTTCAGATTTGTGTTGTTTTAACTCGCCATTTGGGCGATACATATTCCTCCGTTTTCCATTTGGGTTACATGGTTCATCGGAAGTATTTCACCGTACAGTGTGTGAATAAGTGGAAGCAATAGAGGGTTGTCATTTTTATTTGGATGATATTATGACTTGGGGCGAAACTAAAGAAGAGCAGAAGGCAAGGCTAGAAATGATACTCCAAAGAGCCAAAGAAAATCATCTCAAATTTAATAAGTCCAAATGCAAAATTGGGGTTAGGGAAGTGAAATATCTAGGTCAAGTTCTAAATGATGAGGGAGTCAAGCCTGATGAAAGCAAAATTGAGGCTATCGAGAAAATAAAAGCCCAACAAGTAGGAAGGGATTACAAAGATTTATTTGAATGATCCAATATCTCTTAAAATTCATTCCAAGTCTTAGTGCTGCAGCAGAACCTTTGAGGCAATTGCTGAAAGAAAACAGTGGTTGGGTATGGGACGAAAATAACAAAAAAGTCTTCCAGAAATTGAAAAACATGGCAATACAGGCGCCTGTGTTGAAATATTTTGATCCAAGTAAGCCTATCACATTGTCGGTTGATGCTTCGGAATATCGTCTTAAAGTAGTCCTGCTACAGGACAACCTGCCTGTTACTTTTGCATCAAGAGCTCTAACAGAAGCTCAAGAAGAGTATGCACAAATAGAGAAATAAACTTTAGCAATCTACTTTGGATGTGAAAGATTCCATCAGTACATATATGGTCAATCTGTAATAGTACATAGTGATCATAAGCCACTAAAAATCATTACCAAAAAACCGTTGGCGAAAGTACCACCTAGAGTGCAAAGGTTATTACTGAAGTTAATGAAGTATGATCTGCATGTCGTTCACACTCCAGGTAAATACATATACATAGCTGATACATTGTCGAAATCTTACCTGCCCCATAGAGGAAATGATACGTTAGATGATGAGCTGGAAGCACAGGTTCATTATCTTATGTCTAATCTGCCTGTAAGTGAAAAGAGACAACAATTTATAGTGTGTACAAATAAAGATCAGACTTTAAAAGTTTTAAGAAAAGTAGTAGAAAAGGATTGGCCAGAAAATAAAACTGAATTATTCAATGAAATCAGGAAAATTGGGATTTTAGAGATGAAATTTACACAGCTGGTGGCTTGTTGTTTAAAGGTTCACAAATAATTGCACCTCAAAAACTAAGATTAGAACTGATGACGAAAATTCATAGTAGTCATTTGAGTGTTGCACAATGCAAGAGTAGAGCAAGATAAATATTGTTTTGGCCTACAATGTCTCAACAAATTGAAGATTATATATCAAAGTGTTCAGTTTGTCTACAAAACATGAGAGCAGATACAAACGAGTCATTGAAACCCCATCCAGTTCCTAAACGGCCATGGCAAAGATTAGGTACTGACCTGTTCTACCTTGCAGAAAAAAAATACAAACTGGTCGTTGGTTATTACTCAAAGTATGGTGAAGTATGCCAGTTGGATCAAGCGACCAGTAACTGTGTGCTAAAACATCTGAAAAGCATATTTGCAAAACATGGGTCATCAGAAATTTAAGTATCCGATAATGGTCCCCAGTACACTAGCTCATTGTTCAAACAGTTTGCAGTTGAATGGGACTTTGAACATGTTACATCTAGTCCAGGTTATCCAAAATCAAATGAAATGTCTGAAAGAACAGTTCAAACTGTGAAAAATATTCTCCAAAAAGCAGTGCAAAGTCATGTAGATCCTTATCTACGTCTTCTAGAATTTAGGAATACACCCATAGATGAACAGCTAGAAAGTCGAGCTCAGTTACTTATGAGTAGACGGTTAAAATTTATTTTGCCAGTGTCACATGACTTGCTGAAACCAAAAAGTTACAGTACGAGTGTTGAACAATGTCTAAAACATAGGCAAGAAAAGCAAAAAATGTACCATGAGAGGTCTGCAAGAGATTTAAAGTCTCTTGATACGGGAGATGTTTTAAGAGTGAGACAAGATGAAAAGTGGGAATCAGGTTTTGTGAAAAAAAGTCAGGGCATCCTAGTTCGTATCATATTCAAACTCCATCTGTTGAACATAGGAGAATAGAAGAGGTCTTCTGAAAACTAAAGAAGATCCGCCTGATGTGGCAAATGTATCCACAGGAGGAAACGCCTCTGAACATACATACAAGTCTGCTGACCAGCAACAAACAGTTGTCAGAACAAGTAATAGTAGTAGGACATCTCAGTGGTAGACTGATAAAGAATGTGCAAAGATATATTGAAGAGTGTTAACTAATTATCACATACTATCGTTGATATCATTTTAGTGTCATTTGATTAGAAGAAGAGATGTCATGTATGTTTGCTTTCATGTAAAACAGAATAGCGTCATCAATCAACAGTGATTAACAAATATGGGCGACTGACACTCCTCTCCCTGACACCCCCACTTTGTGACACAAATTCTTACTACTGTACTATAACTTGGTATTGCACAGTGAATTCAAGCTCTTCTACGATGGTCGTCTACTCTTTTCCTCTTCTCTTCTCTGCTGATGGTCACAGGAAGACGGAGTGATGCTGATAACTCTAAATTCTCACGAACAGTTAGGGTACCCGTATAGACATCATCCTAACCAGAATAAAACATGCACTGATGTTCAAATTAATTCATTGGACTATCCTCAAACTTTAACAAGAACAGCAGTACCTCCAACAATTCACATTTCCTATATTAATATGAGGCATAAATGCAACATTATGAGAAATATTAACACCCAGAGAGACCATGTTTGCAAGATGTTCACATTTTGATCTGCGCTAACCTCAAATGACCTTTTATCCACAAAAGCAAAAACTAATTGATCCTTGTTTTCAACGTGGCAGTTAATACAAAGGTTATGCCATGTATTAAAGATTTTTGTGCTCTTCAGAATGAAATATTATGACGTAAATGTTTTACAGTTTTTGACTTATTGTAACCTGAGATGAACTTTGACCTCCACCAAAAACAACAAAGTACTTCTCATAATATAATGTACTTTAATACAGACTCAGTATGAAAAATCCATGCATTCGATTACCAGTTTTAAAGATGTTACTTTTCAGATCTTGAATGAACTTAACCAAAACATGACTACTCCCAATATGCAGAGAATCAAACAACAAATTTAACTAAAAATAAAAAATTACAGAAGTCGAAGAAAACGTCCTTTTATACTAGTTTCTTTTCACCCTACCAGTTTTTAAAGTATTTTCCAAACCCAAATTTATTTTTGATATAGTACTGAAAAACTGATTTTAAGCATTCTGGTGAAATTTTCATTCAATTGCTATGTTCGGTGCTCAAGATATTAGCAACTGAAGTTATCACATTTTCTAGAAGAAGTCAACTTGTGAAAACAGGTGTGATGTCATGGCTTCACACTGAGGACCAATGTTTTGTATTTCTTTATTTTTCATCCTGTTATGTTGTGCTTGGATTGATAGGGTTGCTCTCTTGCGTTTAAGACATATAAAGTTTTAAAAATTCCACTGCTCAGGATGTTGTATAAAATTGGTAGTAAATTTTAACGAAAACCAAAAAATTGCTCTTCAATGTGAAGCTATGACATCCCACCCGCTTGCTTCAAGTTTACTTTTGGTAGAAAATGTTTCAACTTTATTAGCTTATATTTCGAGAACTGAACATGGGAAATAAATAAAAATTTCACGCAATGCTTAGAATATATTCCTCTTTAAAATATCAAACATAAATTTGGGCCTGTGACTTTTCGGATCTTTTGTAGACATCCTTCCCCTTCTTCTAAAATTCAGTCACCCTTGTTCTTCTTTATCCCCCTCCCCTTACTCCACTCCCCTACCAAAAATTGGATAAATTACCAACTTTGAATTCTAAAAAAACAACAATCACAATTTCCAAATTAAAAAGAAAATCACACTGAGTGGTGATATTTTGATTTGGTTAAGAGTTCACACGCATACTTGTACAGCATAACCAGAAATAAGTCTAAAATTTCGTGATTGGTCTTTTCCACCAATCAGTCCACGACTGCTTAGACCTTGAGGAGATGTCCTCGCTGCACGGACATCCAGTAATCTTCGAATACATGGGAAGGTACAAATTACTACTTACTACAATACCTAACCTTTTCAAAGAAGCTCTAGTTACCGTAAGACATTTAAGGTACAGTATGAGCTTCAAGATGCAGTACTTCATTTTCTTGTCTTAAAAATTGGCAATAACATCACTTCAAGCACGTTGTTTAGCATCCCCAGCGAAGCTGAAAAATGCTGTTGGCCTATTTTTTAAGGAAAGATGAACTTCATCTTTATAGCAGAGCCTTTACTGGAGATCTACTTGCCAGCATTTAACACGTAAATTTAACTGCTCGTTGATTCAGCATTCCAACGTCAATTTAATGACAAAATGTATACTTTAGTATGACAAGAATTCCTTAGTTATGAACTTAGTTTATCTCCCTTTGCAAAGATCCTTCGACGTGTACATTACTAAGAAATAGTTACCCTTCTGACATCGACTTTGTAAAATAAAAATTCCTAGACACTCTACAAGTAATCCTTACTTGGTCCTTCACTTTTCTTCACTTTCTAACTATTTATTAACAATGTTTCAAGTTTCAACAAAGATATCCTGAAATAAGAAGGACCCAACCTAGAATTACTTCAATGTATGAATAAATATTTCCCTCTTTGAGATATTGCATGCACAAGATTTGCAGTTTTTTATCTTTGGTGACCCCAAATGACCTTTGACCTACATCAAATATTACAGGCTAGTTTTACCAAATATGGTTTCCCTAATGATACCAAATATAACGTTCATAAACAGTTCAACTCTTCAGATATCGCGTGCACAACGTTTTGGTATTTTACCTCTGGTGACTCAAAATGACCTTTGACCTCTACTCAAAAAGGAAAGTATTCTTTTGCTCCATACGGCTACCCACACACGAAGTATGAGATGCATAAACATATTCCTCCTTGAGATATAGCGTACACAAGGTTTTCGGTATTTGAATTCTGTTTACCCCAAATGACCTTTGACCGTCGTCAAAAACAATAGGGCCTTTGTACTTGTTCTGGGCTACCTACATACCAGGTTCGTGACTCACGAACATTCTTTTCTTGAGATATTGGGTGCACAAGCAAAGTTTTACAAACACACACATACATACACATGTTTTTTCACAGACTTCACGAAGACTCTTATTGTTATCTTCATTGTGTTTGCTTCTTTAATCCTAACTTTAGCAAAAGACTGCCTATTGTTAAACCACGAAAGCAACTGGAGCAGTGTTGTGTCTAAGAAGAAGAACGATAGCCAGGTGTTTGTAAAAATTCGCTTTTACATAGTAGTCGAAAGTCTGATTCTCTCAAGCTGTTTCAAGGAAAATTGTTTGTTTGATCTGGCTTTTTCGTAAGTTGTTGTAAAGCTCAACATTTCATGGTAGTTCGCTACATAAGCCATGTACTGTTACGATGGGGACCATGACGATGACGAAGATATCCACCACCACTGCTACAAGTAAAACCACCACTGGCAGCCAGCCACTGCGACGACGACAACCACCGCTACATCAATACCACGGCAAGCATAATAATAAAAATATTTGCTAGATGAATACAGAGAGAGAGAGAGAGAGAGAGAGAGAGAGAGAGAGAGAGAGAGAGAGAGAGAGAGAGAGAGAATTGTAACATTCCAGGACCTGACACTTTAGAAACAGATAATGTGGGACTTCAAGGCAAAGTTGTCCCGTCATAGTCATCATAATTATTATTATAATATATAATATAACTAACGATACATCCTTATCATTTTGCATGACACGATCCTTTTTCCAACTACGGCTAACTTATCTCGCGTACAAGGGATTTTGCATCTTCATTCCAAAGGCTACGTACGCAGTCCTACTTAAGGAATTTAAGCCCCACTCAAGGATCTTTCACCCCACGATGGACAAGACATCCGTAACAACTATTTACATTAGAAGAAACCGTCTTAAATTAAGATAAAGGAGTATTGCAACGAACCCCTGTTCAAAAGAAAATTATTGAATCAAACGTTATATAAAATAATGAAAAAATATGGCTTCTCAAATAACACATACTAAAATATTGGACATTTCCATCACACAATGCAACACAATTGTTGATACTTGAAATTTTAAAGACAAATGCATTAATCTAATGTGAAGATTTACAACATTCAACAATAAAACTTCCTGCTTTTTTGTCTGGAAAGCATCGATCGAAACATATCATGTGACACACAATCAAGGAGAAAACTTTGGTGAAGTACAGGAACAATCGTTCGAAAACTGCAACTCACGTCTGTTGTTTGCGTTTGGTTGGATCTTTCTCAAAAATTACTGAGCCACTGTAAAAATGGCCGGTTACATTTGTGCTACATTAAACTTGCTGTCAAAAGTACTCTATTGCTCAATAACCAGTGTTCTTTTAAGAAATTACTGATATCAACTCTTTACTTCAGGAAAAGCTGAGTGGATTAGGCCCATCCATGGGATACAACACTGCTCCAGCTGCTTTAACAGTATAGCAACGTCCTCCTAGAATCATACCACAGTCTTTCCTCTGTATATTAGGCTTCAGCATACTTTATCCTGTACATGCTGTTTTCAAGTTTTACCGTCAAAAGTTTGTAGGAGCCCAGCCTGTTCCCAGGTAATATTCCAATATGGGCCCCTTATGGGCCCCATTTCGACGAACATATGGGGCCCATATAATTTTGCACCCAAGAATCATAAGGGGCTCATATGGGACAGTCCGGATAACCCACATAACCCATTTGGGATAGTTCTGGGGCCCATGTGGGCAATGGCCCTATATGGGCACCACAACTACACCATATGGGTCATATGGGCATATGGGCTGGCCTATATGAGCCCCTTATGAGTCTTGGGTGCAAAATCATATGGGCCCCATATGGGTTCACCTATATGGGGCCCATGTAGGTTTGCTACCTGGGTTTCTGGGGTCTCTACTTGTGGAACACTTTTCTTCAGAAAAGCATACCGATTAGTCTGGTTCACCAAGCCCGGATATAATTAGGTGGGGTTTCAGACCGGCACGGAAGGGTAAAATTCGTAGGGGTACGCTTTCCCAATAGGATATAATACCAAATAGTGGTCATTACCCTAACTCGGTGAACAGCAAACGTTTCTCAAACCATCCCCGGGTGGAAACAATTATGGTAGCTCAACTTTCTCAAGTATCCTCGTAAACTTTACTTGGTAATATCTAGGTTTCCTCCAACAATACAAGTTCTTCAAAACAAAACATAATCTTGCAATAACTGTTGGCTTCTCTTGGGCTGTCTGGACTGAGTCGCCTTCACGCCTAGCCAATTCGATTCAGAACGGTATCGTCTGGAGTAAGATGGAGCAGAGTCCGATTGGTTGTATTCCGACTCACGAGAAATGAATTTCTGTTGCTATCCCAATCTCTCGCAAGACAGGCGGACGCCAGGGGCCTGTTGCTCTGTTCTTCTTGGATGTTTCGAAAGCTTTATTTTCTCAGAAAATTGTAGACGCTCTTGTATGCTAATAACTGACAAGGGTTCCTGTTCCAAGTTCTATTTTGATCCCCTATTAGTTTCCTTCACTCCTTCTCATCTTATCGAATTGTCGGTTGAGAGATCTATACCTGTCCCTCGAGGTCTCTGTAGCATTCGAAGGCAGCCTTAACAGCAGAGGAGAAGTAAAAGAACTACTTGGCAGCCTTAACAGCAGAGGAGAAGTAAAAGAACTACTTGCCACAATTTTGTTGGTACTCGTCTTCTTCTTTTACATTTATCTCGACCGCTGCCACCAAATTGTAACGAATATGAGATGCCGGTTGGAAGATGGTAGCCTTTAGGCCAGCAGGTTGGGTAGCTTGGCCTGGGATGTTGTATATTAATCAGACAGGTCGTAGAACAGTGACGAAACACCAGTACAAAAACAGCCGAACGTTTTTATGATTCCTTGCCGTAGAAAAATTTGGGATTTTCTTGGGAATTCTCGGGAAATTTTGCGTTTCGATCTGTAGTGACCCTGGATGACCTCTGATCTCTGACCTTCCCCCATAACAGGAGGAGCTCAATGGGCACTATGGTTCTTTGCTAAACGTATATGGTTGGCCACAGTGGACATAATTACTTATTTAATGCTGACATTAAATAGAATTTATGTCAGCATTAATTCGATTTAATGTCAGCATTAAATAAGTTTAAGTATTAGCCAATCAACGCACAGTTTTTAATGTCGGCATTCAATCTTTTAATGCTGGCATTAAATTGATTTAATGTCAACATTAATTCGATTTGATGTAGACATAAATTCGAATTAATGTCTACATTAAATATTTAATGCTGACATTAAATCGATTTAATGCTGGCATTAAATCGAATTAAT
>WURT03474298.1:0-22100 GCA_009936505.3 Holothuria glaberrima | reverse complement strand
GCCGAAATTTTGCATTGAAAATCAGTCGGGTTCCGTTTTCTTCCCGAAAATATGAGATGGATTAGGTCGAATTAGCTTCACCAAAGATACTAATTTGAGTTAGGCAAAAGGTGAAAAGGTATAGCCGACTTTTTTTGCAAGAGCCTGAACTCCATTGGGGGCGACTGGGGGAGCGAGGCTTTCATGGGGGGCGCCCAAGCCCCCCTTAGCTACGCGCCTGTTAGTCGTACATCAGAAGTATATAAAACGAAAAAGTTGAGCTAAAACAGTACCATAATGAGCACCAGTGTTAGAAACAATAAAGAGACACAGTATGACCAAGCCTTATAAATTGCGTCCTGTTGGTAAGATACTAAACTACTTGGAAAGAGTTGCAAATGTCAATAATTGTTGCAAATTTCAATAATTGTTGCAAATTTCAATAACTTCTTGTCAAAACACGTGACTGTATAGTACTAAAGGCCGAGTTCAAGTCAAGGAATGTGATATGGACACTGTTACCGAATTTAGCACGTTCAAGGTGCTTTTAAACTTTCTCTAGTAAGACAAGGATTTCATTTACAGTGACACGATGTTTTTGATAGGCAAGAATCCTTTCAACAAAATACAAATGATACATACAGGTGATTGGAGATTTTTTCAGGCCCGTAGTCAAGGGGAGGGGGAAAAGCCCTCCCCCTGAAAATTTTTTCACTCCTTAGGAAGTTTCAATTTGCGGTCAAGTTGCCATTGACTTAATACATTTTTACACATTTGGCTCCACGAAAAAGTTTTCGTCCCCCCAAGCCATTTCGCCCCCCCCCCCTCACTTTAGTACCTTCTCTGGCTATGGACCCGGATTTTTAGGAACGGGAGTAATACAGAAGGCCTTCCAAACTTCAGAGACGCAACAAGTGCTAAACCTGAGCTTAAAAATACAAGTAAATTTTTGGCAACCTACCTTAAATAAACCAGCTGGTATTGTGTCGGGCCCGGCTGCATTGGAAGGATTAAGAAACAAAAAGGTGGCTCGTCTTTGCAGTTTTGCTTACAAACTTCTTTATGGTAGTATGCTTCGTAATATTTCGAGTACGTAGAGTGGTAACTAGAGAATACCCTGTTGTAAAATCACAAGCCTATTGTCTCGCGGCATCATAGTTTCTGTCATCAGGCGTGACCAGCGTTCATTTATAACAGCAAGCGCATTGTCCACTTTACCCGGCGGGCTGGTGGAGCGGACGAAGCTTTTTCGTTCAGCTCATCGCAACGAAAAGCCAACGTCCACAGGACTTTGAGCCAAATTCCTTTCAATTTGCGTCGAAATCTAACGCAAACTTCATTTACATAGCTCAAAGGCGATTGGAACCATTCGAAAAACACGTAAAAAGGGTATGTAGGCTATAGCGTGAATATCATAAATTCAGTGCTCGTTCGCTGGCATATACGTGGACACCTTCCGTTGTGATGCCTTTTGCATTTTCATATACCAGAGCACTCCCATTGGTTTGTTCAATCAGGAGTGGAATTGAATGGAATAAAGTTGGCAGTGCACGCATTTTCGATTTTCAAAGTTTTTGTTGTAATTTTTAAATAATTGAAACAAAATTTGGAATAACCACTTATGTGAGGGATCTTTATTTATCTTTGTTGTTCGGACGGACTGCTTAAACGTTATTCCAACACTTTGGACAAGGCAGTGTTGTGTATTTCCTTTTCTTAAACAGGTAATGCCCCTTTAAGAAAGGCTATTAAGTATTGATAAAAAGTGAAACACTGCTACCATCGCACAACAGTACGTAGAGCCACGGTGGTCAATGCAGGAAGCTGCCACCCTGGTCAATGTAACTAGGCACCATCTTGGTACTCCGTGGTACCGTCTGTGTAGGGAGCTGCCACGGACGGCACCACGGAGTACCAGGATGGTGTCGAGTCCGTGGCAGCTCCCTGGTCTGTGCTTACACACAGTACAGCGACTCAACTAATTACTAACAACGCGCACACAGCCAAGAGAAAGGAGAGATTCGGTGTTTTTCAACCAAAGGTTATTTGTCAACTTTCAAACGAACTCTTTATAGTTGTCGTTGTTTTGTAAGAGGCTGTCCATGATCAAGACTGTCATCAATAAGAGGCTTTCAACGGACGTAATTTATTTATGGGCTAAACAAATTTGTGGTCAATGTAGCATTGCCAAGTTTCTAATCATTGAGAACCGTCTGCCACATGAATAAACCAATGGTCGTTAGCTAAAATAATACTCATGAATACTAAATTCATCAACTTTTGGGCTCTGTGAAAGGAATTCTCCGACTATCGCCGTCAAGCTCGGAGGGGCGACAGCCTAAGGGGACGTCAGCCAAAGAGGCGCTACGCAGGCTTACCTTTTTGGCGCCCAGGCGGATCCTTTCATTGTCATGCAATGCCGCCATAGTGGGGAAGGGGGATTCAATGAGAAAGGAAAGGAAGATATGACATTTATATAAGGTCACTTCGGTGCAAATTTGGGTTGTCTTTGACAAAGATTTGTACTGACTATATGCTTAGAAATTTTCATTATATAGTGTCTTTTTTCTATATGGGTGGGGTGCATAAATGCTGAGGTGATGTTTAAAAACTCTCTCTTTTACCGCTATTTTCTTTTTGATTCGGTGTAAGGAGGGGCTGCTGTTCACGACCCCTCCCCTTTGAGAACCCTTTTCATGTCATTTCCAAGGTTCTGAGGGTCTTACAAACATTCCCAGGACAATGGAGCATTTATCATTTTTACTTTTTTTTCAAGTAAGCTGTTTTTCATCTAAGGCTTGGAAATATGCCCCTTGCCCCTCCCCATCGAAAGCTACGGCCCTGGTTAGTCAAATGATGTCCCTCCAGTGTCCATCCATTCTGGCGTCATTCTTTTACTCCCTTCCATTCCATGTATAAATGCAGAATAACGTATAAACAGATATACGGCTCTGGGAGTTATTTAATAACAGCGACCTCACCACAGGGAAATGTAGGGTAAATCACACCCAGTTTAGTTTACGCGAATCAATCACCAGTAAACATGGATCACTACTGTGTCTTCATTATAAATAACTAGTATAGAATTAAGTTGATAGTCCAAAGTCACGATTCCAAGACTTCGGTCACACTTTAAACGTTTGAACTTTCTTTTAATTGATTGTGGTAAAGTATATTAAATAGCATCCAAAGGAACTCCTACACAAGTAGCCTTACATCTATAATAAACAATAGATCACATTCTTTAATGGGCCGAAAATGTGGCGTATGTCCACAGAGAATCAAATTTTCACAAATTTACATAGTTTCTAGTCTCTACTGAGCTATACTCATTGATTTTCGCTATTACACCCATTTTATAGAATAAAGAATACATACAAAATGCGTATTTCTGTTCTTTGATTTCTCTTCCGAGAAAGTCCTTTTTTACCCGTGTGTGGAATTTAATTACGAAGTTCTAGTTTGATTTATTGAAAATTTTCACCGTTCTTGAAGCAAATGGGCTACCAAAATACTGTGTGATCATATTCGTAATGATGCACAAATGAACAGTCATCCAATTTGGTCACGGACATCAGAACCTTGGTAAGACAAATGTTTGGGGTAAAAGAACTGTATTGCATACTGTCTACATTTGAACGCACTTTTGAACTGTAAACATTGAGTCATTTATGATGGAAGGTAGGTTTAATCACTTTTCTGGGAAGAAGCCAGATGACGCGAGTGCATAGAGATCTACTATGTTAGCACTAACGGCTGATCATATAGAATTTGTTGTCAATATTTGAACAGATGGTTTAATATCTATCCTCGTGTAGTAAAAAAAATGCAAATTAGTGTAATAGTGAATAAAGCATCACCTATTAGTTGGAAATGTGAAACTTAAAACAGCACTGAGGCTAAGAAAAAGAAGAACAGTACCTATAGATGACGACACAGCTAGATTTGACTCCCCTTTTGGAAGGTAACATCCTTTTATGCCATATATTCAGTACGGTATACTTTATAATTTGTGTTAGGAGTTAGTTATTTCCGTAGGTGGGACACATTTTGCCAAGGGGGCCACAGACGGATTTGCCTACAATTGTGAGTGTTCCAGTTGACCTGACTTGTATGACGGCCCTGGAAGCTCCAGGTATACTCACAAAATTACAGGTATTGAAACGAATCATTTAACTTTTCAAATAAACATGGATTCCCACTAAACAGACCACAAAAATGTACAATAGTTGATCATTACGTGCATACTAAAATGTCTCGAATATGATTAATGACGATGACAGACGACTTTTTCAAACCTTTTTTTTATCACAAAATTCTTCGCGGGCCGCAGTGTGACGTACTGTCCTCCATTTAACAACTGGGGCTTTTTCAAATTAGTGACATTGACACGTATTTCACTCTTTTGCGTTCACACGTACGCACTGTTGTATACTGTAACAACCAATGTTAATGTTGCCATAGGGATGCCGTCCAACGTGCTGAAGTAAGCAATGCAGGCTGATGACGTTATTGTCATAATACCCGTCAGACCTACAGAAAATATGCAAGACAGACCTTAAATCCAACAAAGATGTACATGACTCACGTACCTCAGCACACACTAGTAATTCTAGCAAACTTATTAATGTGAGAAACCAGTCAATATTTTTCAAGTTAACTGAAAAATGACATAGTTAATCGTAAATGAGACCATGCTAGATATCAATTTCAATGACTTAAACAGTCTGGCATCCTATATCTGTAAATTATGTCTTTTTTTCAAATATAAAAATTTTCTGTACAACAAACGCAATATTTTCCTTGAAGAAAAACGAAGCATCAAATGGTCATCCTTGCAGAGACGTGACGTTACCCCTGCTTACTTCCGGACCACTTTTGGAAAGAACTATGATCACTTCAGCTAATATAGGCTATCTTAAGAACCAATCATACAGACATAGGAACTTAAATGAAGCTTCATCAGACTGGTAAGTAGCTCATATCAACAATAAATCTTCACCTAAGCTGTTCTTTTTAGTCAGATAAGGAAAGTTACAGATTGGAAACTTTAAATTACAAAAGATTAATAAAAATTGGATACTGAATTGAATCAAATCAAATTTAGTCCACGTAGAATCTTATCAGGCTTGCATCAAATTTAAATCAGCTTTAACATTATATTTACATTATCTGTAATATCTTAAGTAACACATCAATTGCATAAAGGTGAAACAAAGTTTAGCTAAGGGTCAAAATTTTTATTTCGAAGAAAAGATGGCGTCATCATCCAGTAGAAAGCGTACTACAAATCCAGCATGTGATTAAGTATAATGTTTTGTTTCAGATTAAATTTGATATCAATTTATGACATCATTGTTCGTAACGTCAGGGAAAACACACTTGCCCAAAATATGTATCTGACCCATTTCTACGGACTGCTTCAAACGATAACAACCTTTTTATCAACATTGTCGTATCTTATTCCCAAGCATTTTATGCAAACAGTTCCCTTATTACTCTCGTTCTTACGATTCAAACTTTTGTATTGATGAAATTTTCCCTGATGCCATCATCATTTCAATTCGCCATGTAGGCATATGCCTTTTTCAGTTAGGTATTTACCTGAATTTCTTCAAACGCTGCTCGTCGTGTTACAATGCAAACCTCCTACATTAAACGGTCTCCATGTCTAAGATAAACAGAGTGAGCTCACATCTGATACGTCTTCTAGGAAAAGTTTTCACGATGATAATTGAAGGCACGTGCAGACGGTGCATAAATACAGGGAACTCCATATCAACCCAAACAGACGAACACAAAATTTGATTGGTTATTGATGTTGGCTGCAGTGCAGAAGGACGGACAGCTTTTGAACCAACTATGCGATAGAATGGTATCTGTAAATTTGGTAAACTAACCAACCGTCTTATGTGCCATCGATTCATCTTAGACAGATTATATTTTCAAGGCTTTCTTTAGAAAAAGGTGACTTAATTTCATTATGATCGATCTTGTGATATGTTTGGGCGACTACAATATGGTGTATTGTAAGCTGTGTGCCAGTTGAATCCAACACTCGAGTTTATCTTATCTCAGAAAAATAAAGATAATCCTCTGTTTTCTGCGGTCTACACACATACTTCATCTATTGGAAAGTAAAGGCGTGTATCGTCATTTCCACTTTTCGTACGCATTTAAATTTTAATGAGTACAAGTCTGGATAAGTTTATTTGAGGACGTACGTACATTCTGACTACTTGGCAAAGTTGGTATACGCTGACAAAGTAAGCTTGCAGGTGACTTCGTTTCAGATTCAGGAGTCAGTAGAAGCTAACAGTGTACAAGGTGAGTTACTTTATTTTTGGTAGGTCTTTCACATTTAACAGATATATGCCTTCCCTTCCTTAAATATGTTTTACCTATCTCCCCTTAAAACAAACTTGAATTATTAGAAGCTTTACAGAGAGCACTTAGTTATAACTTGTTGCTTAGTTGCTGACTGCAAAGTATAAATGACTGTAGGGAGAACCAATTTTTCCCTTGTTCTAGTAAACTGGGATGATGGAACCGTCACTTTTGATTCCTTTCCTAAGGCAAAAGGGAATCTATGCAATCACGCAGATGATTGTGTGTGTATGTGTAAGTGTGTGTATGTTTCTGTGACGCTTGTCTTACTTGTAAACACGATATCTCAAGACAGCAATGATGGATAATTTTTATACTTGATACATAGAATTATTATATTAAGAGGAAGATCGCTATTATTTTGGCGAAGGTCAAAGGTCATGTGAGGCCACAAGAGGTCAAAAACCGAAAACCTTGTAAACACAATATCTAGGTAGGGAGCATGGATGCCTTTCATACTTGGTATGTGGATGCGTTGTGATCAAAAGATAAACCCTACTGATTTTGATAAAGGTCAAAGGTTATCTGAGATCACCAAAGGTAAACACAATATCTCAATACAGCAGTGATGGACAATCTTCCTACTTGTTATTTATCATATTGAAAAGAAGAACCCTATTGTTTTCAGTGGAGGTCAAAGATCATTTGAGGTTATCAGAGAGCAAAAACCTAGAACCTTGAAAAACACGATATTTCAAGACAGGGATGATGGATCCTTTCCATATTTGGCATAGACATGTGTTTCTTTAAGAGTTAGAGAACTCTTTGGGTTTGTTGGAGGTCGAAGGTCATCTGAGATCGTCAGAGGTGAAACTACGAAAACCTCCAAAATCAAACAGAAAGTGGGCATTACCTCCAAAATGTGTCCGGCATTTGGTTACATACGAAAAGATAAGGTTGAATCTACCATTCCAAACATAAAATTATGGAGAAAAACATTTATTTTTTTCACAAGCATAGCTATTACATTAGTGATATGTTATTTGAATTACCTAATTATGAACACGTGTAAAGGATGATGTGACTATAGGACGATTAGAAATACTATATGCTGAACGAGTTCTCTGATAGCGTAGTGAATAAGAGCTCGGTTTCTCACGCTGACTGTGCCTAGTAAGATTCCCTCCCGGGATATCGTTTTCTTTTCATTTTTTTATACACTTTTGGTGGGTTCAAAGGTCATATGAGGTCAGCAAATGTTAAGATATGAAAACATTGTAAAAAATGAAAAAGTCAAGAAGTGCAAATATGAGGGATGAACCGAGTCAGTGCAACAAATTATTCCCATTCAGCAAGGAACCACTAAGCCTTTGGGCTTTCTGGTTAAAAATGGGATGACGCTGTGGCGGATCCAGAGGTACCGTGGGTGCACGTGCACCAGCGGAAAATTTCTAAAACTAAAATTTTCACGTAATTGTGCCTTTAACATTTTATCGCAGACACCTAACTGTTGCTCTCCTTGTCACGGTCTTGATATAAAAATTGTTATGCCATATTGGCAGCACTATTTGTTTTTTTTTTATCTAAGTCCTTCAGATGGACGACACTCTCCTACATGGGTGAATCTAGGGCACCAAAGACAAAAATCCTGAATAAAGTTAAGCTCCCAGATTCAGAAAAAACTTTAATCTTGAAAAAACTTTAACGTAGACTAAATATCTTAAAAAGATTTTTTTTAATTATTAGGCCCACATGGCTCCCAATAGCATCACCACCATGATGAAAAAGAAAACTTCAAGTGAAGTTTGAATAAATTACCAAGATCCAATCTTAGCTCTTATGTGTGGCCAACGCTATGACTATTTTTAGGTCGTGGCTGGATATTCTATCAACAAATCTCAAAATCAAGTAAAAACTTTGCATGATACAATGATATTTTTCTTCATCCTGCCTTGAGCCTCATTTTGCCAACATTTCACCTGATGGAAGTCTGCTAAGGCGGAAGGGAATTCAATTGAAGTGTTTATGCGCAGTTCCAAAGAAAACATACGCGCGTGGCTGCGAGCGTCATCAAGGATATGTTCATATAATCCAGGCACGTACTAGCCTATTTACCAAGCGAAAAGAAAAACAACTTGAAAAAGTGAAATATTTAGAACTATCGGACTATATGTATAGGAGAGTTTACACCACATGAGATAGCTACGTATAGCTACTTCTTCTAAATAGCGACTTAAAATGGCAAATTAAGTTGCAGACTTTTCTTCATGAGATGATGATGTTCTTTATTATGTTTTCTCATTATTCTATCACTGTTTTGTCCTATTACAACCAACTATTTGTATTCTTTGCACGTAATTATGTCCATTTTAGATGAGGCAAGTCTTAAATATTGACAAAAGAGATCCTCTTTACAGTAATACCCCAGCACACCAGACAAGTTCTCAGTACGTTCGAAAAAATGTTGTCGAACTGGCCCCAACTGTGTAAGAACGACGTGGAGGTAGTAGCAACTATTTATCGTCTGTTTACGAACTTCATGGACGGGTTCGGACGGGGAGGGTGCTCTAGAACTTTGAGCCTGGTCAAAATTTTATCCCGCCCATCCCGTTCTGCGATTAGACGGATTGACAACGTACTTACAACGGAATAGACGTACTACGAGTCTATTAGGAACGTGTTACAGCGTGGTGCAGTAGGACGTAAATTTCAGTACGTGTGCACACCGACCGGATCAGTTTATAGCTCGTTTATTCCGTTCGGCGCCGCGGACCCAATTCGAACTAGAATCGTATTTTACGCCAGACTCATTTTGCCATGATTGCAGCCCGTTCTAGTACGTTTTTTTTTAAATGGGGGTTTTGTTTTTTTTTAAATGAGGTAGGCCTAGAACGGGATAGAACTACTTTGGTGTCACGGTGGCAAATACTTCACAATCTGGACCTGCGGTCAGGATAGTGGCGCTGTTTAATTATAACTGATATTAGCACACTCTACTGTATCTCAAGCAATTCCTCAACAGAATTGTGTTATTTTTATATTGTTTTCTTTCGGTAAAACTCATTTTTAAAATTTCTTCCCAGCTGAAAGATATTGGAGTGGATTTTAATGATAATGGTAATGTGCGTATGTGCATGGATGTGAGTGGGAGGAGTAATGCTGCCTTTCTTGATTGTGAAGTTCTGGTCAGTTCGTGGAGATACTATACTGTCAGTTATTGGTGATTTATAAGTAACAGCCTCACCCCCACTCCTAATAGGACGCAACTGGCTTTCCGAAGTGAGAGTAGGAGAGCATACTTCGTAAAAGATACTTGTCAGACGAACGCTCTTACCAAAATCCCTTACCATTTTTCTGATAATTTAATCAGAATTGATTAATCAAATTAATTAATCAAAATCCCTACCATTTTTCTCAAATTGGTCAAACCTCTATTTTAGAGTGGCCGGTAGTATCGGCCATGTGAATCAGACTACTACTACTACATGGTGTGTTTCTTATCACTACAGTGACTACTCGTATGTTCATACACTAAGTGTGCTTCAATTAACTATGAATAAAATAAGCATCTTGCACTTCTAATTCACGTCATCTCGGCTGAAGCACGCTGTTCATCCCAGTTGTTCCTCACTGTACAACTCAACTCACCAAAGCCACAAATTAAATGAATTCCTTACATTGAGGTTTTCTGTTTTACTTTAACCCCTCATTGAAGGAAGTAGTCGACTGTTAAGTGAGTATTCACTCCAGTAGCAAATGTAAGTGGTTAAAAGCTTGCTTAAAATTAATTCGAAATGCAGATGTATGTCTTATGGGAAGCTTGAAGATGTTAATTGACGTGACCTCGCATTAACTTCCGTCTCTCTTTTTTTTTTGTTTTTTGTCCTTTATGTCCATAAAAAGTACAAAAGGCACAAAACTAAGAAATGGTTTGTAAATTAGGTGAGATATTCAGGTTCCAAAGAGCTGCGAGGTTAACATCAAAATAGCTCTGTAGTAAAAGAATTTACATGTCAATGAAAATGATGGCCACTGCAAACTAATACGAGAACACAGTCGTCTGGGTTGCACCTAATATGTTGAGAGTCAATGCAAATTTTTAAATTACACAAGTGTTAATATATTGGTTCAAGACTCTGGTGGTCATTCTGATAGACAGTAGTTTAGATGATTATGATTCAAGTGATCTCAGTGCTTATTAAATGTTTGGCCACCTGCAGCTAATCACACAGTGTTTAAAACAGTAGAATTTAAATTTGTAAAGTTTACTTGATCTATTTTTATGAAATTAATGAATTTTGGCACGAAAACTTTGACAACCAGTTGCCATTAAAATACTTCTGAAACTAGATCATTGTGAAAATATTATCTCAGTTGTACGCCCACGGTATGATAACAAACGCTGGCCCTGATGTAACTTAATGACGTCACAAGTGGAAGCAGTAAAATTTGTTATGACTTGTCTGACTTAATGCATGTGCCACTGCATACTTTACCTATGAGCTTTATTGTTGTAACGGTAAAAGTCTCTTCAAGTAACTACAAAGTTCCTTTTTTAAGCCCACACAATGTTACCTTGGCTAACTAAAAAAACTCGTGTTTTATTTTTCTCAGTATAAGTAAATGGCTCTCTGAATTATAACCTACGCAATGACCTAAAAGCAGGGACGCTTTTTCCAGTTTGTGTAAAGTGCAGTATATGTAAGCTATCTAAGACAGAGCCACGTATGCCTGACGGAAGACACGTGCACACCAAAACCTCAAGGCAAGGTACACGCCGAGGTAAACGCAGTAGTTCCTGCGCCGCGTTTGCCCGTTTGGCGGACGTGCATTACTCCTGCACCTATATACAGTGAAGTAGCGTCCATACAGTCAGGAACGACCGACTAAAGCAAGTCTGATTAAAATGCTGTTCAGACGACCAACGTCAATGGGGTTTTAGTGTGTAACTTCCCCCGCTTAAAGCTCACACCATGAAGTCCCATTGTCTTTCTGTGTAAAAGTAATTAGGTCGCAGAACAACGTTTCAGAGGAAGCTTCGTCGTGCAATATGATTATTCATCCATTGAGACCAATCAACAGTCAAGGGGTAACATCAAATTGGGCTCATGAGTATAGCGAACTTGGATGGTCTCTGTCATTATTCTCAGGTGTTAGAGTATGTATATACGTCAAAAGAGGAGTATACATTCATCACCTCCTATGAGGTAAGCACCGTGATCAGACCAGCGTTTCAAGTTGAGGGCTACCCACAGCCACTTGTAAATTACCAGAAGACGATGTTGGCGTTAGTTTAGTCGGCGTTATGTATAAACAGGGTTAAAAATAAAAGCGGAAACGTGGTCTTCTATTTAGTTGCTTGAGAATTCCACTTCTGTAAAATTTTCGGTGAACACCTCAGTATCCGATGGCTGTGAGTTTTTAAGTCAAATCCTGTGCTTGGATGCGGTTGTATTTCTCTGGAACGCTTTTCTTGAAGTTGCAAATAAACCACAGTACTCTTTATCACAAGATCCTCTTTACCGCGGAGTTGGCAGGACTGTGTGGGGGTTTGGAGTCTTTTCGGGTCCTTAGGAGTAATTAAAATTTTTCGGAAAATTCTTTTCTCATATGAATAAATCCTGTAAAACGTACGTCTATATTACGATGTAAGTAATTGTTCAGTTGAATGGTACAGCATATGTATAACATATGCACAGAAAGGTATTTTCATTTGGCAGGTCAAAATGAAAATTCATGGTCAATGGCCTCTAGAGACGTTTCTGATACTATCTAAGTGGAGTGCCATTATGCGTTAGCACGGAACGTACGGGAAAAATTTCACCCAAAATAGCTCCCAGATTGCAAGAAATAGCACTTCCTAGACCTTGCTTGTACATCTAGAAGTCCTTCATTTTGATATTTCATGTTGTAGAAATTAATTCTACAAAAGAAAAGTAAATTAACGTTTCGTTACGAAGCATTACTCGTTTTGGGGGTACTAACACGAACGACTTCATGGACAGTCGAGTTGACCGTCCTTGAGGAGGGATTTGTGAGCATGGGTGTGCCCCTCGCCTTTGAAAATTATTTGTACTAAGAAGAAGCTTACATGTAAAATTGTGCTATTGTTAGTATATCTTATCTACTCAAGTGTGTTCGTGCACTAGAATTAAACATTTTTAGTGTCTTGGGACTAACGTGTTTTGTAAAAGAAGGCAATATTAACGAAAAATGAAATATTAACACTATGTCGTTATGATCAGGCCAGCGCTATTCATTCCCTTCTGATAAAATTTGTTCCGAGGCAGTGTAATAGGCCTATTTAGCCTTACAATTTAGTCTATTTTGATGAATATTGTCTGCAGCACTGTCGGAGGGCGGTGAATATTTGAGATACATGTTGAAGTATTTTTGTTGATGGTGAGAAGCCGCCTGACGAAGGGATAATTTGTTTTGCTTTGCAGCGCAAAAAGCGTTCCAAAAGTTTTGTGTTCATATTAAAGGATTGCGCTGTTGAGATTAGCAAAAAGTAAACCATCGGCTGACTGGTCATTGATGCGATTATCGTACCCACTATCCTGGCTATGGGTCATGAAGAAATTGCAAAATCCTCCGATGTGGAAACCATTTCCCCTGCCCTCTTTCCCGTGCCACCACCGTGGTTAAATGGTAATATAAAATAATTACAATGTCAATTTCAAATTGTGAACTATCTCGCGGGTCAAATCAATGACTTCTCCTGGCTACACACGGTCGTTGGGTTGAGTGTCCACAATGCACTCCATCAGATGAACTTGGTAGTTGTAAATGTCAGTTTCATAAGAGAAAATGGTAAAATATCATGAAACCAACCAACAAAAATGATATAGCATAGGAATCTTTATAAAAAAGATGAACCCCTAAACTCTTTCATCAAAGACTTAATAAGACAGATGAAAGCCTCACATAGAATATATATTTTTTCGTACATAGAAGGAAAACGGAGAGACAAATAACACGCGAAGGGCAGCAAAAATTTTGTTTCAATATATAATGCACTTTTTATGTAATGTACGAGGGTGAATGCAATCAAACACAACATGTTTACTTATTGCAGGCAATATAAATAACTGTATACTTGAGAGTGCAGGGCGAAAAGGGTGTTCACCCTCACTCTCAAGACTTGGGGGCGATCGCCCTCTATGCCCCGCTTTTCCTACGCCTAAGTGTAATTACCAGCCGCTTTCACTAAACATAGAAATACCCTCTAAGTTCATATCATTACAGAAATTAATTTTGAAATGCTTTTGAAACTTTACAAAGAAACGAATTTAAAGACAGATATCAAACACCGAAAATTTCGGAAACTTGCATGGCAGACTATTAAAAATGTTCCTTTGCGCTATACCCAGGATTCAGCAAAGACCAAACTATCCCATTACATCGTCAAGGGGAAGCGGTTCTGAAACCCCAAAATTTCGCTGGCTGTAAACGCCCGATGTTTACGTACGGGATTCACTGGGGGCACATCGTCCAATGTCCCCCCTTCCTACGTCAGCCGTACTAGGCGACAAGAGTCTGCCTTTCTTATTCCCTTTGACAAATATCGACAGCATTACCTGTTCCAAGGATCACTCTCCATGTACATCTAAGTGATACTTGAAACTTTCTAAAAAATACTTACGGAAATTCTCAATTCTGTCTACCCATACAGCTTACTCAGTGCACTGATTATAGTAGCCACACTGCTCATCCCCGTAGCCAGAAATAGTGGCATACAGTAGCACTTCAAAAGGGGGCATAGTTTACATTACGTAACCCTTGACAATCGAGTCGCCAAATGGGGGTACGAGAAGTCAAAACGGTCTGCAGCGGGGATGCTGCCCGCACATTTAATACTATACTATAGGCTAGGTGCCTGCAATCTTCATATGTCCTAAGTTTTGTGACTCAAAAGCAGTTTAACTTAATGCTAATTACTTTCTCCGTCAAATAGGCTAGCTTTGTATTGGTTATAAGAAAATAGTCATGAAAACTGTTCAGACTTGTTAAGATGACTCGTCATTATAGGTTATGAAGTAAGTTATCGAAAATTGTGAAGAAATTAGAACATTTTGGAAGCTACATCTGAAAATAATTCCAAGAAAACTACCCTAAACAATAGCCGAAACAACATCCCGCATAGATGTTTGGCATAGCTTCTCTTCACAGTTGAAGTTATTACTTAAGTGGTAGCTAGGTTAATCGATTTGTCTATGGCTCTAAAATATTAAAGCATGTCACGTGTGAAGAGCCTGCACAAAGCTTCGCTGACCAGGCATGCAGTTTCTTTATTGAGTTGCAAAGAAACAGAACGACCTAGATCTTCTAAAAAAACTAGTTAACAATCAATAGGTGATTGCTTAACAATTCTTTTTATTACAATGCCATGGACAATTCAATTCTTGTTACTGTTCGAATTGTCAGTGTAGGCTTTTTTACCACATTTGTGTCTAAATTATTTAATCAGTACAAAAATGTGGATCTCTGTTTACGCTGTAAGCTATGCAGCGTGTTACATCAAGTGTACTGCCAAGCGTTCTACATACAAAATGTCACTTTAAATGGAAAATGCAGCCCCCCCCCCCCCCAATTTGAAGTAGTGTACCCAGGTACACTAGTTCAGGAATGGCTCCTATCAATCAGGTGACAATATTTTTGTTACTTATTTCCTAAATTTATGCAGAATAACTCATTGGTTTACCCTCAATATTCAATGATTTTCCACGGGAACATTATGAAAATACTTGTGAGAGAAATAAGAGGACATCTGTAAGATGTAGCAAATTTAAACTTGGGGGACTGAGTGCCTTCTCCCTTTAAATAACTAGAAGAAGTGAAAATCTGTCAAGAAGGATAACGATTACAGAAAGTCATATTTCATCAAACTGGTTCAGGTAAATCCTATATCTGTCTATGCGTGAAAAGAAAAATCACTTCCTGAGAAATTGAACACGAGGATGTTTGTTGGACAACTATATGAAAGCAATGGCATATTATGTATTTCCTTTACCCGTTTACTGAGGTGTAAAACTCTTGGAAGCTTTTGATATGTAACTACTTGTTGACATTCGGCAACTTGTAGGCTGCTTGTGACGTCAGCGCGTTTCCGATTACGGTCATGCCCGCTGGCTGTCAAAGACACGCGTAGAAGGCTGACTAGCGATGCGTACGCGCGTATAGCAATAGGCTAGATTGTACTGCAATTAATGGATTCCTGGCCTTAAAGGGACTGTTACATTATCCAAACATAGAACATAGTGTCCCATTCCAAGTATGCAGGATTTTTGAACCCCTGGGGTGTGACCTCTTTTTTGACAAACACTTAGTGAAGCGGCCTGTCATAGTGTAGTTAACTTTATTATATTTCCTTTTAAGCTGGGCTCGCTGATCCTTATTAACAATTATTGACTACACTTCTATTGACATAAATTCAGAACAACGGTGCAGTGATCTCTCTGATTGGTCAACGATTGGTGCAGATCACTCAGTACCGTATAGAACACAATACACACAGTAGTGTGTCGATATGGCCTTGAACAATTTAAACTCTGTGCATGCTGTTGTAGTTTTGTTTAAGAGGGTACACTAAATGGGTGGTTTTCTTTTAAGTTGGAAGAGGGTCTGGCTTTAGAAGTATACTTAGAAGGGACAATTTCACTGTCGGGGGAGGGGGAAGATATAGCCCTATAATGTCAAATGAACAGAGGGATGCACATTGGGCAGTGACGTCGACGAAACCTCTTTATTTGCCAATAATATTGCAAAACATGGATGACATAGTGACTAATTGAAAGAATCACCTGTACTTAAATTCGCAAAAGCACATATTGTGCAAGAACACTGCCATATAATAAAGCCGAAGACCCTTTGATCACATTATGACTCGTTAAAGGGGTCCATCGTCTCTCTAGTATTTTGCTATGTTGCATTTCAGGTAGCAGCACTATTATTGTGTATTTTAGTAGAAATCATAACCTGTTACGATACACAAGCAATGTAATTAACCATCATAGTTGTCTGTTGGGGAGGGGGGGGGGTTCATATCGCAGTTAAATTAATTGGTTTAGTTTACCACTTTCATAAAGGGGTATAGATACATATGACTCCTGCTCACGTATGTAAGGCTTTATACCTTCTTAACCTCACAATGATAAATGAGTTATCCTACAGACTTAAAATGTCTCGGTTTAAGGCTTTAGTCGAAGTGTCAAGCTAATTTCAGTTTACTCTCAGTCATGGGTGGCGATCCTGGGGGAGATGGGAATATATTCCCACATGAAATTGGATGGGGGGTCCTGTACACTCTGTCCCCCCCCCCCCCATGAAATCTGGCGTACTTGAGAAAAAATACTAAAACGCTAAAACTTTCACTATCACAATTTCAAGGCCACCAAAACCCGGGAAATGGTATGTGAGGATTCCCTTTTTCTCCAAATTTTCCCGAGAGATCTGGGACCCCGCCTTGAATGAGTTCTCATGCGGGTTTCTCTTCCTGATGAATGAACCATCTTCCTTCAACAAGATACACCCCTACAATACACCAGCATATACAAAGGCTAAAGATAAAGAGCCTTTAATTACCTTTAATTATTAGTACTCAATGAGCAGGTATGAAACTTAATTTAAAGGGCATAAACAGTCGACTCAAGCTTATTCTGAAACAACAGCTTACTCTCACAAATATCCTTTATTACACTTTAAGTATCTTTCATGTTATGTTAGAATGTAAATACTGTACGTGAATTTTACAACTCGGGGAGAAATAAAGCCATTCATGAAATATAGGATACCCGGGAATTCTCAGTCAAATTAGAGTAACTGCATTCCATTTAAATCAAATTTACCTTTTCTTCTTGAAATCTCTCTTTCTTTCTTACGCATGAAATCTAAAAATAAAGAATGTTTGGATGCAACTGTAAGGTCTAAAGTGTGTCATTTTCCCCCATTTGGGAACATCTCGAGTGAACATTTTCTTTCAAGGCCTACGCTACTGCTACGCGCCAACTGATGGTGGGTCTCCCAGTAGTGTACTAAGAGCGTTAGAGAGAAGCTCGCACCGGGTGTGTCACAGGGATGCCATGCCACAGACGAAAAATTCAGTAAATATTTAAAATTTCAGGCCATGTTATCAGTCCAAACCCGGCCAAAGATAACACCATTTATGATCTAAGAAAATTTAGAACAAGCAAAATTTCTCAAAGGGTAGATGTGTCATCACTCCCCTAAGGCAACATCCTCTTCAACTATACACCCTATCAAAAAGAAAAAAAATCAGTAGATAATAAACATATAATCAGTTCTACGCTTTAGGAAGCTTTAACATATAAAGCACCATTTTGCACTCAAGCTACCTCACGAAGACAAAAACTTCCCGAAGAGTATAGAGTGTTAACCCATTCTCTTGGACGGCACGTTTTGACTTGCGCCCTGCCAAAAATAGGAAGAATATCACTTAATAATGACAATTTATAACGATATAATTAGTTCAAAGCTTGGCCAACGATACCACAAGTCTGCACCCAAGCCAGGCCTAACAAGTACTCTCCCCTCAGCACCCTCCCCCCAGGATGACACGCATGCACAGGAAAAAAAGAAGGGTCCACCTGGGTGTCAACTGTCTGTAGGTACGCCACTTGAAGCATTACATAGGTAGTGTCATGAACTGCCCCCCATAGCTTAAGTACACAGTTTAATCATTCATAATGCAATGGTCCTGCATTCTCATAAACCTGCAGCATTCTAAATACTGCGTGACCATTTTTCTGTCTATACCATCGACAAACGCTGAAGTGAGATGATACAACCACAAACATTTTCCAATTAAATATCTACTCACCCGAGTTAAAATGCTGTTGCTTTTTATAATCTCTTTATTTATTTAGTTTTTGCCTGTGTTCTTCCATTTTTCCCTGTATTCTTGCGTGAAATGTCCTTCCAAATTGTTCTGCGGCAACATTTTAAGTGTTGTCTAAACAGATATACTGAAAAGATCTCCAAGGTATTTTAAACATACTAGTTTTGTTAATTATGCGAGCAAATCCTTGAGTGACATCACATTAGCTTTCGTTCGGTAAGCAAAATTGTTTTGAGATTTGTATTTCATTTTCAGTTTTAAAGATTTGTATGAAAGAAGAGCCATTCTGAACTGCCCATGGAATATTTCAGAGTTCCTTTCAAATTTATACGAAAAATAAGGCTGATCAGTCAAGAGGATCGCAATTCTCGTAACCAGCGCCAATGGTTCCTTGAACTTCTCACTTAGCGTCCTAGTTATACACGTTGCCCGTTCGATCTATGGAGAAGGTTGGCAAACCTTAATCTTTGTCATTACTAGGGCCGATTTTTTCTCAGATAACTGCGAATTGCATCACTCTCATCTCCAGTCTTGCAAACAACTTCATTACAGTGGTGAACAACACATACGTTAAAGATTCACTTATAGCTGTATGGAGAAGAGATGGTAATCTTGTATGGCAAGGGCTTAATTTAATTTGTAGGCTGATAAAGGGTCCGGACCTGCTCTTGGCCGCCAAAAATTTGTTAACCGTTTTTTCCCCTAGTAGGAGAAACTTGGCAAAAAGTGCCTAAAAATCTTCATTTTCAGACCATAAAGTGTCCAAATTGAGGTGTTCGTTCATCCCTACACCCTAGTTTGAATTGTAGCTTAAAACATGCTCCAACGAACTGTCTCCGTGAGACTGAGTAGTTTGAAAAGCTGCAGAGGTGTATAGCCAGTGTTTCCACTCTTCCCGAAATTACCCGAATTTCGACAAATTTTGGTGCTGTTCTGGAAATTTTCTGGAAAGAGAATAATTTCGAGAAATATCGGGAAATCCTGGAACTGGAAGAAGTATCACCAGCACTGGCGTATACGGGGGGTGGGGAGAATTGGGTCATGCCCCCTCACAAATTTTACTTAAAAAGGTAGCATATGTGGCACCAAATTGCATGTAAGGACACGTAATTTTTCAAAATATTTCAAAAAGGACGGGACCCCCTCCCCTTAGACCCCTCCCCGGCCCGGCGATCTCACAACATTCTGCATGGCCCCCTTGAGAGAAATCCTGGGTATGCCACTTAACACCAGATTACAAGGGCGAAGGAAGCGTGGGGCTGGGGGTTCCAACCCCAGCGAAATTTGTAGGGGGCGGAATTATGCTTCAGCCCCCCACTTTCCGAGGCCAAAAACCCCTTATTTGTCTCTTCTCTTGAAAATGTCAAATATTTGCAGTAATTTACCTTAAAATTTGTCCAAAATGATGCACCAAATTACATCTAAGGTCCCTCAAAAATCCAAAAATTTTCCAAGACATGTGAAATATTTGCAGTAATTTACCTTAAAATTAGTCCAAAATGGTACACCAAATTGCATCCAAGGTCCCTCAAAAATCTAAAAATTTTCCAAGACATGTGAAATATTTGCAGTAATTTACCCTAAAATTAGTCAAAAAATGGTGCACCAAATTGTATCTAAGGTCCCTCAAAAATCCAAAAATTTTCCAAAGGGGAGGGAGAACATCCCCTCCCCTCCCCTTAGACCCCTCCCCCAGGACGGCGATCAGAAAGAAGGTTCAACCCCCAGTCACAAACAGCTTCTTACGTGTATGCCAGATTGTATCCGAGGGTAGTTAATTATCCAACATTCAGACCCCCCTGGAAAAATTCCTGGATCCGCCCCTGAGGCATTATGGCAAGTAAAATTAGAAAGAACATTCATAGTACACAATAATAAGAGGAAACCTCATCCTTTAAAGTACTGTAGCAGTTATTCTGTAACCCATCAAGAGATTGCATGATGAAAATTTTCTTAAACTTCTAGCAGACACGAAAAACTGTTCTTGGTTTCTGTCTTCACTCATGCCCATTTATCCAGGTACGCATTTACCTTATACTTTTTGAGGGGTGCTCTGTTTGTAAAGTATTTTTTTATTTCAAGTACTACTTAGTTAACATCATCAATCAATGAGAGGAGAATACAAACTAAAATTGCATCAGTTAATTTAACTCAAGTTCTCATTAAAAGCCTCTTCAACTAAAAGTTAAACGAAGACGTGTATGTAAGCAGCAAGTGAATCTTTCACTATTTCTTCATCTGAGGTACTGCTTCTAACAAAAGGTCTCGGCCTCTCTTTCGAGTCTTATCGATAAGATATTAGCGAAGACCTCTCAGGTCTTTTAGACGTAGCCCCTTGACAAAAAGCTCAGTCAAGTGGCCTATCATTGGAGAATGGTTGAGTACTCGCAGAATGTAAAAGTTGAGAGATTTACAGAGGAGATGCTGGAAAGAATATTGAACATATATGTAACGTATGTCGTTAACAGGGATAGTCCAGAAAAAAATACTCTGTGGGGAACGAAATTCCGAAGTCCCTCTACTTAAACAGAACAAATTTTCGCATGGGAAGGTTCAATTCATGACAAAAACACTCACAGCTGTCATACGGATGCTTCTACAGGTATAGTACATTCTTAGCAGTGTTTCAATTAATTTCCTTTCATGTAGTTAACGGCGTAGGCAAAGGTGTACAAGGCGGAGGGCTGGGCCGGGTGCACCCCATTTCCCCATTCGGGTAGAAGTATTACTACTTTCGGGGAAAATAAGAACCGTTTTTAAGCATACGTGAAAATTCAGGCAAAAGTTTTCATCCCTCAAATGAAAGTAGCTCAGTTCGCTTTTGGGCGAAGATGAGAAAAAAGAAAGGGGACGCAGGTGGAATGTGTACAGGTAACTGACATTTAACTCAAAGTAGATCCTTTGCTATCGCTGCAGGATTGATGCATTTACTTGTTCCCAGCAGTTTAGTGACTACTCGTATACATTGGCTGTTTCATAGTTATTGGAAATCAGGACAACGAAGGAAGGATGTACTAAAGTTATACCAAAGATGCATAAAGTGAGTTAGAACCATGCATAGGTGGGGTGCTGGGGGTCGCAGCCCTCCTTCGGCGAGGAAACTTGCTCTTTTTGGACAAAATATGTTCTCATTGCCGACAAACATGTAGTCAAATTTCGGGCAAAAGTGCTCAGCTCCCAGTTGAGGTAGTTTCGATGGCCTGTGACAGATAACAAGGTCTGCTCAAGGTCTGAAGAAGTTACTTCAGAGTTTCATTTTAATCATTTTGCGACACGACTTTTGTGGATATTAAGACTTTTTACCATTTCCTTTTGCTATTATGATAAATTGCAAGAATGATGCACTTCTTTCAAAACAGTATTTTGCTTAACCTTTGACTACGAGAAGAGGAGACAAATCGTTAAGCTTCATATGCAGACATATACGTGATCTGTTATTCCTCTGTGCCTCCATTTCGTATCAAGTTCCATTTTTCGATTTTCGTGCATCAATTTGATTAAACCACAGAAAAAGGACCAAGTCGCCTCTCCTATTAATTAAACTTTAATGTTGGTATCACGAGGTTCTTCCCTCTGTCTACTCGAGAGTCACGCTTTCCTTTGACAAGCGTGTGTTATATAAGAGCTAAGTTACCGAGAATATGAAAACATTATACTCTTTATGTCAAAAGAAGCAATTTGTAGGTTATCAATGCTAAGTGCTGCCGTGGTGGTACCTGCTTTTACCGTTACAATAAACATTTAGATTTCCTTACTTTATTAATTTTTGTGAAGGAAATGAGCACCGTGCCTGATCGAAGGCAAACATGTATATAGATCACACTGGTTATATCAAGCAGGAAAGGAAGACTCGATTGATTTTAAAGGGGCTTTTTGAGTTGGTTCACAAAATTCATGATTTTTTCACAACTGTTGAGATTTACTCACATCTTGATGG
>WURT03474188.1:0-22101 GCA_009936505.3 Holothuria glaberrima | reverse complement strand
TCCGTCGGACTGTGAATATCTGATCTTTGCGGTTAAAAAATCGGCCAAGTCGTGACGCTATCGGCCAAGTCATGACGTCCAGTTTCAAGGGGTGGATTTTTATAATGATCACATTCGACCACCTGCTAACAGTGGCGTAGCCAGCGGGTGGGGGGGGGGGTGGGGAGAGAGACTGGCCTCGGAAGAAAAATTAAGGTAAGTTAATCGGGACGGAGAGAAATTGTAATGTAAGGGATAGGAAAGAAAAGAGAGATGAGAAAGAAGAGAGAAATTAACGGGAAAGGATGAGAGGAAAACGGAAATAAATGTAAAGACGAAGGCAGGGAGTGAGAGAAAGACGGAAATATGTAGGCCTATGTCCTGATAATGAGAGGTAAAGGACGGGTGGGACGATTACTAATGTAGTCAGGTCTACTGAGGGATATATAGAAGAACGGAAGGCAGCAAGCATAGGCGTACGGGGTTCAATATTTCTGGTGGCAGGGATCATTTTTTCCCGAATGTAGAATTTTTGACCAAGTTGTCCGAATTTTGATACCGTTGACATAATAAATTGTTGGACAGGCTTAACATTAGCTGATCCGACAGTGGCGTACCCAGGATTTCTCCCAAAGGGGGCCATGAAGTATGTTGTGTAATTGCTGGCCTGGAAGGGTCTAAGGGACACCCCCTCCCGCTTGGAATTTTTTTTGAAATATTTGGTGTCCCAATCTGGTGCCACATATGCTTCCTTTTGAAGTAAAACTTGTGTTAAAAATTTTACGTATTTTTAGTAACTAAAAAAAAAAAAAATCGGCATCAGTGAGGGGGGCCAATGGCCCACTTATCAGACACTCTTGATTAAATCTTTTTCCGAATTGCGAAAACTATGAACAAATATGACACATATCACTCACTTTTCCGTCGTTTGATTTCCTGGTAGAACTGATTGAATGTTGTCTAACTTTCAACTTGATGCTAACAAAAATCCGCAATGTTAGAACTTACTATTCCAAAAATAGGCATGCGTACTTGTGCAGATTAGATAGAGTAGTCATTGCCCGTAAAAGGGCATAACCTATTTTCTTGGCTGTGTGATTTACCCTAATGGATCCTAGTACGCTCATGGCAGCAGGTAAACGAATGGGGGTTCGATGGAGATCGAGGGGGAGGCAAGAGTAACTATCCTGAGTAGGTGATTGGGCCTCAAAGGACGGATATGAAAGACGAGTGACGGAACGTTCAGCCTTGAAATGGATCATACAGGAGTACGGGACTATTTTAAGTGGGAGTGGTTGGGTAACTGACAAATTTTTTTAGTGGAAAGTAAGCATTTTTGTTATCACAATTTTGCTGGGAAAAAAGTATTTTCTCGTCGGTCAAGTGCCAGTTTTCCCCCTAAAAGGAACTGCAATTACGCACGGTCCCACCCTATTCCACATTGTAGATTATACCATTGTCCATCAAAAAGAAAAGGTTGAAAAGAGATTAATGGATGAAAGACGGAGAATGGTGAGTGGTCTGTAGTGACGAGTTTCGCCGTAAGAAGGGGGCGGGCCAGATGTAGGGAGGGAAGCGGGTCGGAAAAGATGAGAGGATGAGGGAGAAAGGAGGTGACAAATGGATGAAGTGAGAAATGAGTGAGGGACAGGTAAGGGAGGAATCAGATTTTCAAAGACTTTATACAGATAAGCCCATACATCACACATATACCAGTGTTCTCCACAGGTCCAAATTTTGTCCCGGCACTTGTTGCTGATCTGGCAGATGACACCGATCGCCGTCTTGGAGAGGGGTGTAAGGGGGAGGGGTCCCCTCCCCCTTCTGAAAATTTTTGCACACGTAAGGTGGCTAGATGTAAAACGGTGCTACATTTGGTGCTAAATTTGAAGTGAATAATTCAAACGTTACCAAAAAATGTGAAAGCAATATTTTTTTTTGTCCGGGCGGCCAAGCTTTTTGTGCGGGCGGCAACATTAAGACCTGTCACTGATGCTTGCTCTTTAGATTTTGTCCGGGCCGCGCGCCCGGACAAAACGGCTAGTGGAAAACACTGATTAATCTAGTTATCGCCTATGAATCAGGGTGCCACACGTTTTAGTATTTTCTTATAATACTGTCAATGTGTTGAATGAAGCACTGAACTATCTCAATCCCTGTGAATACCTTTCACACCCAAAGAACATACTGTGGCGAGTAAGTTTCATTAAATAATTGGTGGCAGAGGATATGTCTCCTTCACTTACGGACAGGCCTATAGATACATTCAGACATATTGTGCTTTCTGTCGACTTGTACAAAGGTGTAGTCTGAATTCACACATTGGTATACTTAGGCCTACAGATAGGTTACTAGCAAAGTTGTAGTCCACAATGTCATCTCAGAAAGAGAAAGCAGAGTGTAGGTATTGTAATTAACAGTTTCATAGAGACCCTTTGTGAAGCTATACAACTTCAAAACACCCAGGCTAAGTTCCCAAAGAAAAGGATGGCAGAACATAGCGTCTCTTCTTCATAAGCGACAAAAATAGACAACCATAATGTAACGACTGAATGTCTGTTTTTATGCGTAGAACCTGTATGGGGTATAGACCCTGATAGACTCCGATTCCAACATGCCACTGAGTCCATGTAGTCCAGGTTATAATTGAGGAACTTGATACCTACAGGAAGAGAAATCCTCATGTGATTTTTGTAGACCAGTTCTTCATGAGGAACAAGAATGTAAGAGGTATAAAGGCTATAACCAAAGAACTTTTGCGTTAGGGCGCTTTTTAAAAAATGGCCGCCAAAATATATTATGTAATGAGGAAAATAATCGTTAAAAGTATTTTCCAAACATCTGAACTTTAAGTCTGCCCATATTCTGTACTAAATATTTAGAAAGTATTTTTCTGGACATTTTGTGTAGGATCCAGGTCAACCAAGTGACCATGTTATTTACACAGAAGGATTAAACACATAATAAAGAAATTACAGTGATTAAAGCTTTCATGAAGAATTATTACGAATGTTTAAGGTCTCCTCATCCTTAAAAATTACAACAGAATGCAAGCACAACGGAAAAATAAAAACACATATGTTTGGGTTAGTACAATATATCAACTGTTTTGATTGTGCGTTTTTCAGTATTTTGTACTACAATTTCAACCATGATATCGGGACGTTCATCGTAAGTTTGCCCCCCCCCCCGGCTGACAAGGCTGGCTACGCGCCAGCCTACCGTGAAGGTTTACTATAGGGTGGTTTAAAGTGGGGGGGGGTGGGGGAGAAGGGGAAAATTAGCTGCCAACCTGAGTGTCCAAATTATAGTCCGGGGATAACACCCTTCCTTCTGAAAAACTATATGTGGGCCCGGACGTAATGGTGTAGTCTTATCATCAGTGTGCCAATGCTTTAACTAGGCAGTCTTTTCATGAAATCGGGGCCGGGGAGCTTGACAATCTGTCTACCCATCAAGTGTGCAATGTTCTACTTTAATAAACCTATTCCTCAGTCCAAATGATAAGGGAAAGCATGAAGGACTCTGCATGTAATTGGAGCTCCATCTAGGTGCATTCCCTCTGTAGAAACAGGCAAAGATTACAGAAACCACCCTTGCATCATTTTGTATTTCAGTCATTGGTGCCGCCAGAATCTGGTGATGGGGTGGGGGGGGGGACACAGATGACGTCGTAACGCTGCCTCAGTTTAACAACTAAGTCTGCGAAAATTATACTTTTCAACCGTCCCTGCGATTGTATACAGCAGTGGGATATCCCCAGTAAGCAAAATTTGGAAGTCCACCAGGGGCCATTTTCGGCTCACGATCGGCAGCATCCGGGTCGGGAACAAACTTGAATGATGGATAAAACTTTTTAACCAACGAGCGCTACTACCATCGGAGGACCGCCGGCCAACCACCGGATATTTCTCCCGGACGGACCGCCGAAGAGGCCGACGGCGGTCCGTCGACGAAATTTGCTGGCTGGGTCCTTCTTTTGTCACCTTAAATAAAGGCGAAAAGGCCAGCTTTACTTCCGAGTGGTCCTTCAGCGGAAAACGCCACAGAAATCTAGACATTATAATTATGTAAGTAATTTGTCATTGATTCATAGATATATGAATTGTTTTGACAATCATGAAAATCATTTTCTTTCTCAGAGAATCGCCATCGGTCCTGCATCGAATGGCTTTCGGTTTTTCGTTCTGTGGGGATCCTTTATAAGTCTAGCGATCTCCGTCCGGACCGCTAGCGTTTTTCCACACGCGTCTTCTGATGTGTTGCACACTGGGTTAGGCATTGTTAGAATGGTTCTTTTTGGAAAATGCCCATATAAAAATTTCAAAAAATTGAAAGACCCTACTCTCCTTGCTTTATATAATTTGCGAGTATGTATACTCACAGAATTTCTCGGAATTTCGGTTCTGGGCAGCCGGCCGGGTATTTCGAGTTTACGACAGGCTCATACAACCTCAAACCGAAGAGGTGCCCTAAGCAGTACTAATTCCTATAAAGTTCGGCATTCTTCAAGTTTAATCACTCCTCCCCTCCTTAAGGTTGGGTTTGGTCAGCCCTTACCTCTAAAAAATGTGCAAAAAGCGCTGAGATTTGAAAGGCCAGGGTAGCCCGAAACCTAAGGTTGAAAGCAGGGGTAGGTGGGGCGGGTAAACTCCAGTCAAAGATGTGGTGAGCAAAGATATGCTCCCGTTTCTCCTCAATTCTAGGACTGAAACCCCTAAATTTATTTGTGCCCTTTGTTAAAATATGTCAATTATTTGCAGTAATTTTCATTTAAAGTTTGTCCAGTATGTCCCACCAAATTGGATTCAAGGACCCTCAAATAATCAAAAGATTTCCCCTTCCGTAGGACAGCGGTCCGAAACAAAGTTCAAACCCCCCTTTCTCTCCTCTAGTCGAAAACAGCTTTCGCCACGCCAAGTAGACTATTCTTAACGTATAATAATATCTGTGTCATTTAGGCCTAAGGGCGAATACAAATTATCGGCCAACCGAAATAATGTCCAATTCATATTCTCTCAATCATTATTAACATACCAAAATATTATGGAGGCAACCACATCATTAAAATGGTCAATGCATACTTGGTTCGCAACTCCCCGATTCATACATACACGGGCATTTATACCGTAACCGTACTATCAAAACGGCAATGTGACAGTATTTGTCACATTACAGTTCGCTCACACCGCTGCGTATCGTATTTCCCGCGCGGTGTCCTACATTTAGAGTTCGTTTGTGATGACGTCAAATTCATGAATATTAAGCAGTTCCAAAAAGGTGTCCAATTCATGCTCTCCCGACTCGAGGAGGGAAGTACAATGTAATTTCTGCCCTACTGGGTCCAACTGCCCGGACAATTAACCTATATAATCTTTAAATAACTAAAGATCTTTTTAGTGTAGGCTTACCCACAAATTTTTGCCCGCTTCGCGCGCTTTGCAATTTCACAGTTTAGACTCGCGGAAAAACATTAAATCAGAGCGTGACTATTTTCTTCCCGTATATACAAAATTTTATTCAATATATGACCCACAATGGCATGTTATAGTAAACATGTTTTCTTCATATCTGCCCTCACTAATCCCTCGACGGCATCGGGGCAGTCGAGGCTTCGGGTCGCTGCCCCCTCCCGTCGGGCAAATCCTGGATCCACCCCTGCTGGACCGCTAGCGGTCAGACGAACAGTTCTCTCTAACTGCATCGCTTATCAACATTTCTAGTCGGCATTAACTTCTCCTCAGTCGGCATATACGGCACCACCCTCCATGAAAAATACTCTGGGGAAGCCCCAAGTTGTAAGGGACTATTAAAACACCCTAAACGTTTTAAGAGATATGGCATAGCCCTAAATATAATTGGTAACTGCCATTTGATTAACATTGATTCAAATAATAGCTTCATTCTAGTTGGGCAGTCAGTAATTGTGTTCCAATTAAAGTCTCAGACACTAGTGTGTTGATATATCCTTGAGCAGATTGAACTCAGTTCAGGCTTTAGGAAGTGCATACGACAGGAGTGTTTTGTTTGAAGTAAAGGAGGGACTTGAGGAAAACTGAACACATTTACTATCTGGGACGAGACCTGATGACCTTAAAAGCTACCAAAACAGATCCTCCCTAGAAAAGAATCCTACTCTTAAAGTAAACACATTCGTAATGAAATTGAAAGGAATTCTGTATCTGAAAACAATATGATCTAGCTTTACTTACATGTCACAATCCGATGTATACGAAAGCCCTTTAGGGCCATGGAAAATTTTTTCTTAATTTGATTAATCAAATTATTAATTTGTTTAATCAAAGTAATAATTTGATTAATCAAATTAACTTATTTGATTAATCAAAATAATAATTTGATTAATCAAATTAACTAATATGATTAATCAAAAGAATAAATTGATTAATCAAAATAATAATTTGATTAATCAAATTACTAAATTGATTAATCAAAATAATAATTTGATTAATCAAATTACTAATTCGATAAATCAAAATAATAATTTGGTTGATTAAAATAATAATTTGATTAATCAAATTAGTTAATTTGATTAATCAAAATAATAATTTGATTAATCAAAATAATAATTTGATTTATCAAAATAATAATTTGATTTATCAAATTAAGAAAAAAATTATCCAGGGACTTAATGGGCTTTCGTAGATGTCCAAGGGGTGTCTCATACTTCCACGTGTATTTTTGACCGACAAAACTCTTGTATTCATTTCAGGTCTAAGCACAAGTTAATCAATAAAAAAAGTAGAAAACATGGTTGACATAAATTTCGGATTAGACACTCCTCAAACAAGTCCGACCGTTATTTTTTTTTATTTATTTTTTTTTTGTGTGTGCAGTCTGTGTGCGGCCGTTTTATAAACTTAATATCGTACCATTTCGATGTTCTTGTCCCTAATTGGCAGCTCGGGAAATAATTCTAAATATAAGATCTTCAAATGACTGCTAGTCTGTGATTGATTGATAAGGCCTGTATGCTGGCGAAGCTGTCTGAGAAAAGGCAATATATAAAGTAGAATCTTTGTGACAGTGTAGGTAAATTTACATTACTTTTAAATAAAGAATGAGAGTTGCTTCCAATCTGGTGAAGGCAGGATCGAAGATCGAAGGTGTGTCAAGGTTCTACAAAATGATTTTCACTACAACAATACAAACTAATGTATCCCAAAGATCATCAGACCCGGTATCGTAGCGAAGTTCAAGCGTTGTCGTTCCGTATTAGGTATTACTTGGTTTGTCTGATTGTTGATGAGAGACAATTTGCATTGGTTTGGTATCGTCTTTTAAAAGTGAAAATGCAGTCTCCTCCCCCCCCCAATTTGAGTTAGTGTGCCTCGGTACACTAGTGCAGGAATGGCTCATATCAATCACGTGAAGATATTTTTGTCACTTATTTCTTCAATTTATGCAGAGTAACTCTTTGGTTTACCTTCAATATTCAATGGTTTTATCAGGAAACATTACGAAAAGTACTTGTGGGAGAAATAAGAAGAGATCTGTAAGATTTGGCAAATTTTTGAGACTGCCTTCTCCCTTTAAGCACGAAAAATTGATTTTGTGTCTTCTGATAAGCTTTATTTGAACCTCGTGTTTTTTGAACAATTATACCTGTTTCTTAGTTCAAAGCTGGTTTTTGGCTAGGTTCCTTTATGCCCTTTATAAGATTCCATACAGCCTAAGTCTTTATCAAATGAATTTAAGTTCTCTGGCTGGGTGCAACATCCATGAGTTGCCACATGAGCGTCAGCAGCGTCTCAAAGGTGGAGTGGGGGACATAACCTTGATGAAAATAATTCAAGTGCAAATCGCGGAGCCCAAGGAGCGAGGGATTCGGGGTCCGTTAAAGGGCGGGGCAAAATGGTTACAGAAGATCTGAGGTACAAGCTGAGGCATTTTCCGCCATTGCAAGTCATTAAATGTACGTTTCTACCATTTTCAAGGTTGGTTATTAAATTAGCTACTTTTGAAAGCTATAAAGTCAAAAACATACCTGCTATTTACTGTTAAGGTTCTGAAAAAGTGGGGGTAAAAACGACCCCTACTTTCAAACGTAGGGGGACACGACCCCCCGACCCCATCTGTTGACTTCCATGGTTGGCCAACAGTAACAAGAAAGTTCTCATCACAAAAGTCAAAGGATTAGCCAACTGTTGACTAAAATTATTGAGAAAATGTTCTTACACGAAACCTACTCAACAGTTCTTATCTCTTCCAACTCAGTGCACATCAATGCATGTTTTAATTACACTGTAAAACACTTGGGTCAATTTGATCCAAAACAGTTGGTGGTCTAATCTTTAATGATCATGAGTTGAAAATTGACCAAATTTGCAAGTACTACTTCCATAGAAAAAATTGCTGATCATTGTAATAAAGTTCCCCGTGTTGTTGAGCTATGGATGAATTGCTGTTTACTCGAGGGATAATTATTGGAGTAATGAAGCATTGGTCTGGTAATTTCATTGAATAATAACCATTGTTTCCCCTTAAAACTGGGGTAGCTTCAAGCGATTTCGATGACGAAAATATTGCCTCATGAGTGATATCTACCTCACATCGATACCTCTCACAAATCTGGTAAAAATTAATAAATAAGGCCTATAAAGGAAACAGTGTTTTGTGGGTACGTAGAAACAGGTTTGTTAATCTCAAAACGAATAAATCAATACAGGCTTACCCTCTTCTAAGGAAACAAAAACAACAGAATTGTCTAAGGTAGTCAATCATAAATTCATGCACATATTTTACAAACTGCAAATTGTTGTGGACTTAAGGCCATCACTAGACGACCCAAAATGCAATACGTTTTTATTGCTCCGGCCACTTGCAATGTGAAATAATGCATGAAATTGTTAAGTATCACTCTATGTTGTGGCAGCCAAAAATCACCTTTGTGTTAACTCTCTCTCACGAAAAGTCAAAACTTCAAAAATGAAAGAAAAGAATGAACAGTCACTGAACACGGTGGTACTAAAGAAATTGCAAAGTAAAGGGTTGAAATTTGAATATAAGACAGGAGTAGCCAGGATTTTGATATGTGGTGGTTTCCCAAGGAGAACGAGGGTGCCCTGCCCTGCCCTGGGAACACAACATGCTCCTGCAAAGAGCGGTAAGCTCATCAGTTCGGATTCCAATTTGGGTTTTTGAGGATACCGCTGTAGTTACCCACCAGAAAGTAAAACCCCTTAAAACTCTTGAAACCCAAACTATTTTCAAAAGACATCGAATGTGCACTTAATACATATTTCGTGATTAAAGATAATTTACAGCTCAATGTTTTAATGATGCAAGTGCATTGTGGATTTAAAATAAGCTCTGACACTTCATCTTATTACCTTTCTTTTTCAACTATTACAAAGCATTCGAACATATTTTCGAGTGGGAGGGTTAATCTGGGTCACGTCCCACCAACCACTTTTTTGGATGATGAGTTCCATTTTCCCCCATGGATCCCTTGATTCGGTGATTAAATCATCTCGTAAACATATAATAAGAATTACAATCCTGTCGGTGAAATATTTCCTACCTGAAAATATTCTAATGCCTATGTGGATATTTAGGTGATAAGCCAAGTCTTCCTTGCAAACAGGAAATACTTTCCATTATTAATGAATGGCAAAAAGACTGTCCATCTTATTGAAGTGGAACAACTGTTGGGCAAACACAAAGATGGGACCATTTACACAATATACGAATATTTGTAGGCAATCAAATGTCACATGAGTTTAATAAGTGTTAATGAGAAATGAAAAACTGAGATTGGATAAAAACTACGGAGTTGTCACACACCATATCTCTCACCTTCTCCTCTCCACAGCCCATGCACCCCCTGTCTCTCACTGATTTCTGTGATCAATCAATAATAGATAGAGATGTGTCAGTAGCTGTGACGCCGCCAGTAGATTCGATATAAGACTTACGTACAAGTTGAAAGCAAAACAGATGGAAACGGGTAACGATCGTGCAAACCTTTACGAAAGGCCAACAGTATTAATGTGTAATTTGAACTCACAGCAAGTACCTATCGAGTGCAAACAGCACAAGTAAGCTCGTATCCATCGACGTAAGGACCACAGGGTAACCCGCTTCCACTGGAGCCACATCGACCCTCGACGGGGTAAAACAAGGCCCCATTAGCATTATGACTGGAACGTGGTACTGCTTCTGCGTTCCGATCCATGCAGACGTATTCCGTGCGGCCGTGGTCAAACTTATCGGAGACCAAGTAACCCGAATATTCTTTGGTCCATTCAGGTCCAGGACAAATGTTCCTTGCAGGAATCATCACAACAGAGGGTCTATTCTGTGTCCAACAAACAGCACATTGAATGTTATTGTCGTGAAGATGGTTCCAATTGGCGAAGGTGTTTGTTTGATATTCAGCGCCATAAACATATCCTCTACTTTGATCACTTGTTCCAGCAACTGGTTCGTCGTAAATGGGATCCTCTGGCAGGCACAAATAATTGGACCCGCTTCCTTTGTGTGCATAATAGCTTCCCCCGGCGATACCTTCGTAAATCAGTTGGGATTCTTGTGGACATTCGTTCCGACCCCATCTCACGTAAACAGCCCCACCGGTATTGTTAATTCTCATAGCAAAATCTTGAGTGGCGACTATTCCGTCATCGCCACGTTCGTTTAGGGCGTCCCGCCCGTCTCTTCCGTCCCTGCCGGGAATGCCTTGCTGGCCTGGTGGTCCCCTTGACCCAGGGGTACCAGGTGGACAAAGAAAACATTGGCCCGAAAAATACGGCGTGAACGAACTGGAACATCCTGAGCAAACGTTTTCTGACATTTGAGCCCCATCACTGGTGTTTCTCCGACAAAAGTCCATTTTCAGATTTTGTTTGCAAATGTGGTCGTGAACCTTCCAATTCATTTAGTTTTAAAGCTTCCATGTGATCTTTTCCATTTTCTCTCACTCGAAAATCTCCAAACGAAGATGCGGCAGTAATGATTAGCAGAATCAAAAAGTGTGTTTCAAGAACAAACATTTTGTCTGCTGATAAGATGGTTCTGGAACTCTTTGAAGTTGTAAAGGCAGAGAGTCTCTGTACCAATAAATACTTATCTATAATTTGACGCTTCTGTGGGAACTCTTTTTATCTTTTAAAAGATAGGCCTCTTTGTTTTCGCGATTCGATGTCGGAATCAACAGTGTTCCTTGTTTCTCCTTTTATAATGCAGATAAACAGACTTCTCCATTTATTGTGGGCATGCGCACAATTTAGACCAATAAAATGAAATACAGCAGATATGATTGACACAGAGTTGAGAACAGCCACTCCTTCCGATAAGTTTGACTGTACATATTATGGTACTGTTTTAAGGTAGCTCGCGACTTTTTATTCTTTCGTTAAAATAAGCAAATACATTATACAGATCACATTTGGGGCAACACCGTCGAACTGCGCGCCCGAAAATTTTTAGGGACTATATTTGTGGGCTAAAGGCATTATCTGGTGGCATTTTGTAGGGGTCTTTTATGAAAGGTAAAGAAAACTGATTACATGTCATCCAAACCACATACCAAACTTCATTCCTAACTCAAGGTATCCCTTCCTAAAAATTGGTTACTTTCAATAAGAAGTACCTCCAGGTTTCCTCAAGGTCACAGAACATGAAGCCAAGTGGGCAAATTACCTTAGACTAATTCTGTTATGCTTTATAATTGAACACCTTGTTTGTCCTTGAAACTGGATACCTTTGGAATGTTTAGAATCTTTCCCATGTCGATATAGTGTAAAACTGTTCTATGCTTATGGTAGAGCAAATAAAGTTATGAAATATTCAACATAGTGATATAAACATTATAAAGAAATGCAAAAGCTACATCTAATCAATTTGCCCAGATGACTTCACAGATTTCCCATCATGCAATGAGGAAGCTGAAAATGAAGCATATACTCAAAAATGTGCATCTTCCAAATGCAAGATGCTATTGAGATGGGGTCTTCACTGCCTAATACAGAAAATTTTCCTACTTTCAGAATGCATCAACTTTGGTCACCAGAACATTCTTTTAACATTTGTCCTGCAAGGAAGTCCTGCATTGGTGGCGTTACCTGTATGCAATCAAAGATGTTAAAAGAGTAGATACCCAGTGCCCACACTTATACTGTTTTGTAAAGTGACTTCCTATGGATACGCAAAATGTCAGGGCGAAATCTAGACTTTGACATAGGCGCTGTTCTTCTCGGCGATATGTTCGGCGAATGGGGACAATTTCATGTTTTTACCTTAACCCTAACCTTAATCCTAACCTGAACATCACTTTTCATTTCTCATGATTTCAATGGAAATTTCCGAAAATCGCCCTCATTCGTCCTGGAGAAAAATTCCCCGTCCGGTAACTGCAAAGGTAACGGCAACGGCAATCCCGGCGGTAAAAGTGTTCACATTGACACAGAAAAAAGTGGTTCCGCATGAACGGTATAGGGCCCATGGAAAGGTGCGCCATGCAGAAGACTTTCTTTTCGGAGGGCCCAGCAAAGCATGGCAGTGGGGGTGGGGTACTTTAGTTTGGAGAATCGCCAGAGTGGAATTTCCGACTGTCCATCGCTCTTCTCATACAAATTCCAGACAATTCCCATTGAGTCCCATTAGATCATTTAATGGGATTTAACCGGACTCATATGGAACTGCCCAAATTCCATGCTGAATCAATGGGACGATGGATTTTCCCATTGACTTAATAGGATTTTGCCCAAATTCCATATTAAATCCCATTGAATCCAATGGGAATTCAATAGGAATTCAATGGGAATAAATGGGATCCCATGAGTTCCCATTCAATGGGATTCAATGGGAATTTTCTCCTGGGTATGGCCTACGGTACTCTCTGACTCTACTCTTAACAGAAAATCGGATTCTTTGGGTAAGTAAAATGATAAGCCCGACTACTGACATGCACAATTAATATATAACTACCCCTTTGTGGCCATTTATGAGATTTTTATTTGCCACGTGGTGTCATTGATGGTAGTCTACCGTTTGCCTTAAAAGGTACTATAGCCTGGTCTTTTCATTTCCGAAAGGAGCAGGAATTTACGAATAACTGGAAAATAACAGTCTGTGGGGTTTGAGATCTCCTGAGAGGACTCAGGCTACAGTCGGGGATGAAGTAGTAGTAGCAGTAGTGGTAGTAGTAGTAGTAGTAGTAGTGGTAGTAGTGGAAGTAGTAGTAGAAGCAGTAGTGTATGGGATGTCTTTTCGAACGGCCGATTGACACTTTTCTAGCACAAATCGTTCAAGCTTACAAATATCAGTTACAAAACTGGGTCAGATGTACTCTGGCTTACGGAGTGCCCCTTTTACGGCTTCCCAAACAAGGGATACAGTCATATAACTGAACAAAGAATATTACGTACAGCCTCAAGGCTCTAGCCTAGGTTAAATTGTCTACTTGTTCCACTTTTTCCTTTAAAGTCCTTGATCATCTATTATCAAGATCAAGGGCAAACATCTAAAACGCCTAGACTCATTTCCGCTCCCATTTTGAATCAAGTAGTTTTCATATTCTGATTTAACAGTAACTTTTCAACTCCCCAAAATTATCTTGCAACACCTGTATCTTTTAATCCTTTGTAGCCGATTCCTGTGCCTGCGTCAATTGGCTTTCGGAACAGTTAGTGATAGAACTCCACACCCAGGCTACAACCACGCAACTGTGAATACGCTCGTCGCTCGGACTCAGTCTGAGCAGGGAGCTGTTTCCCTGGTCTGAGCCATCAACGTTACACTCTGACTACGCAGGAAGTGACAACAGACTAACTTTACCCGCAGAACATTTCCCTGTATAAATAAAATCATCATAAGATGTATCGGTAACCAGCGTGTAACAGTATATTTAGGCGGAAGCAATTCGTGTTATAAGGTGGCGGGGGGGGGGGGGAGGGTTAAATAAGGGGCATGACCAGGATTTTGTCGTGGTGGCAAGGGTTCCGTGGGAGCTGGACTTGTTCCTCCCGAGGGCGTGAGGTTCAGTGGCAATAGTCTCGTGGCGAGCCAGGAGACGAAGCCTCTGGAAACGGCAAAGAAATTTAAAAATGTGGAAATAACAATGAAGCAAGTGTTGTGTATACTACACAAAAATGGTAATTTGACTACTGTTTTTATATTAGCTTTGTAACGGCCGATACCTTTGATGAGGGACTTGAGGAAGGAAATAGCTTCTTTAGTCCAAATTTGCCTTTCTTTTCAATTTCACAATGCATTTGGTTTATTTTTGGAGAGTTGTTAGCTGTGTTATATTATTCCAAGCAATTGTGGCTGGGGATATAAATTCCTTAGGCCATATCTGCGACATTTCCCATTCATACTATCACAGTCCTAGCAATGGCTTAATTATCTATTAAAATATAAACAATTTTGGCAAGAAAATCTTTTCTTCTGGACAAAAATTGTCTATTTTAATTATTTGAACTTAGCAAAAAAAAAATGTATTAATTTCCCTTGCTTTAAGCTACTTCGTGAAAGCATTCCTTCTACAATACCTGTGATATGTTGCTCATCAAGTCAACTCTGTAGCTTTAATTGTTTTGAACTTGTGTCTTGTGACTATGTCAATTGATTATTAAAGGGTTCTCCTCCGAAGAGCTGCATTCTTGATCCGATTCCTTCCACGCTGCTTCGGTATTGTACAAATGAAATCGTTCCCTTAATCACTCATTTTGTGAATCTGTCCTTACTGTAAGGGGAATTTCCCGAAAGTTGCAAAGCGGCTGTAATTCGTCCACCACTAAAAATGTGACCTAGACAGAAATGACATGAAAAACTATAGGCCAGTTTCTAACTTATCGTTTCTTTCAAAAATTATTGAAAAGTCTGTAAACGACCAATTATCTTCGTTCCTTACTCTGAATGATCTTCATGTTAATTGTTAATCTGCTTACCGATAGGGTCATAGTACTGAAACAGTCTATATTCAATCTAAATTCTTCAATGTATTTTTTCTCGTTATACCCTTTGATTTTAACGGCGAAAGTTTGTGACAAGCATGTGATGAAAAGTTCATCACATCTGACATGACTTTCTATAAATTAGTGACAGAGGTGCCTGCATACAGCGGGAGTGCAGAAACGTAACTAGACACTTGTAAGGGACACTGACCAAAATAGGCTATTCTTCAAAAAACAATTTTGTAACTAATTCAGTTGTAATTGGGGAAGAGGTCGATTTTGCTTTTTGAGAGTTTGACTTAAATGCTGCAAAATTGTGCTACATATGTTTTAATACTGTAGAGAACTAGTACATGAACATTTTAACATCCTTTATTTCTATTTGATGGTAAGGTATACTAAATCAAAGAAAGGTTGTTATTTAATTAGTACACATTATTCAAATATCTAAGGTGAAATAATTTGGCATTTTTAGTATTGGTCACGTTAAAGATAACCTGGGGCTAGATGGGGCGAATGAGTGAAAACTCCCTAAACACGACACACTGAAATTTGTTACAGTGGTAAAAGATACCATCCTGATATAGATGCTAAATATTAGGTAGACAACGTTTTTTGGTCGACGTACTGGCAAAAAGTCATCTAAGATCAAATGTTAGATACCATTTTGAATATGATGGCTTAAAGAGTATAGTTGGGACATATGACATCCTTGACATATGGATTTCCATACGATGGAGAGACAACTTTTTCGTTACTAGAAGAGGTCAAAGTTCGTCTTAACTGAAATAAAAAATTTAAAGCTTTGAGCACACAACACGTCAAGAAAGATAATATTGGCAAAAGCAACATAATGGAAGCCTCATTGTCCAGGAGGTTCATTGAAATACAGGATCATTTGTCATTCCTAACCGAAAGCGAAAGGAATCAATGCAATCACGCTGATAAGGGTATGAATACATCTGTGTGTATTGTGACGATTGGCTGTAAATAACGATACCTCTAGATAGGAATGATGGAAACTTCTCATTCTTTACAAATACGTCAACCATATTTAGAGAAAGATATCTATTGTTTTGATGGAGGTCGATAGGTCATGTGAGGAAACCCTGTAAACACGCTATCTCTAGATAAGGAAGTTCGGATACTTTTCACACTTGGCGTGTGGATGCATTATGTTCAAGAAAAGAACCCTATTGGTTTCGATGGAGGTCCATGCAAGGATATCTGAGGTCACCGGAGGAGAAAATGATTTTGTTTTAAAAATTTGCTCAAAAACACGATATTTCTAGGTAGCAATGATGAACCCTTTCTATACTTGGTACATAGATTAAGGAAGAACAATCTTGTTTTCAGTGGAGGTCAAAGGTAATTTGAGGTCACCAGAGGTCACGAACCGAAAAACTTGAAGAAACACGATATTTCAAAGCAGAGTTTAATGGTACTTTTTATACTTGGTTTAGATTAGTCATTTTAGGAGGGAGGGAACCTTATGGTTTTTTGGAGGTAAAAGACCATCTGAGCTCACCAGAGATGAAACTACGAAAACCTCGTAAACTAAATAGACAGTGGGCGGTACCTCCGACTTGTGTCATTTCGTGACCAACTAAAAGCTAGGGCTAAGGGCTGAATTTTTGCACTATTCTAAAGACAGAGCTTATTTTATTGACAGACTTGTATTGCATATTCAGTGGAATTTCTTTAGGAATCGTAGATCATCAAAACAGGACTTAATGATTTTGATATTAGTTTTCAAGAAAACAAAAAGAATAAGGGACAAGTTGAAACATGTGTGGGTACCGTTCTTTTCATGCTGTGTCCGTATGATGAGCACACAATCAAGGAAGGAGATCAGAAGTACGTCCGGCGTTATGGATTATTATTGTAGTCACTGCGGTATCATCGTGTAGAATTGATTCTAGCCAGAATTTTGCCATGCCGTGGCTTAGATTTAGGGGTGAGCAGTTCCCACCAACTGCAGAATCCACGCATTTTACCCTGAACCTTTTCTGCCTCCAGTGGGAAAACTGCTCGTGGTGGGAAGTGGTAGGGGAATTCCAAAAAATTCTGGATTATACTTAAGTCGTTTAAATAAGGCCAAAATTGCATCAACTGTTTATTAAGCAATCAAGAGAAAACAAAAAAAAGACACTCACAGATCAAAAGAAGGAATGTCGTTTAAGCGGAGTGATTCAAGGTCTCTACCAAAATACATTAAAAGCAATGCTACATGTAAAATCTCAGAATGACCACTAGTTCGTGGATGATAAAATGATAAGTACTTTACACAATGGTTCATTAGAAGTTTATGTGCAAGTTAAGTGAATTATTCATTACTTTGGAACAATGAGTAAAAATTGCAGCCACCTCGTTGGTTGAGAGAAAGGTTACAGACTGAGGAGAGGTTTCACTCCCAAATACACTCTACAAATTTCAGGTTCATATTAAACCTGCTAATGACCGACATTGGATCAAATATATTGACTGGTGTCTGTTTAAAGATAAACATTGCCTGGTCAAAACGAACTAAATTTAGTTTTAAAGAACACTAGAATTCGTTTCAGTTTCCATTTTTGGATTGGTATTAATTTGAGTTAACCATTTTACAGTACAAGCTACTTCTATCAATTCCCTGTAAGGTGTCCCAAACGAGTAAGACAGAATATCTCATGCATTTAAGGCTGCCTGAAATAAGTTCTGTATCGGAAATAAATATTTATCAAAGGACATTAGGTATCAATGAAACGGTATCGCATTATCGTGATATAATGCCTCCAGGCTAACATATGGGGGTGGGAGGGTCGAGTAGCTAATATCCTCGTGTGAAGGTTTGTACGGTCAAGACTATCAGAACAGGTCTAAAAAAATTCAAAACGCTTATGATGTAAGTCTATACGGGCTAAGCCTTCCTTTCACAAAAACCAAAGGCAAACAGCTATAAGATTTATGAGTTTAAATATTGTGAAAGCTTTCCCAATTTTTTGAAAGTCACTAATCATACGTTCATGTGTTTAATTTAACATAAATGTAAATTTATATTAAATTAACATAGGCTTCCAAAGATACCAAACTGGTTTTTTTTTATTTTTCTGGCATCTTGCAATATTATGGTAGGGCAAAACAAATCCCCCAGTAAAAATTTAGATTTTGGTAGGTACTGTTAATGCCTCTAAAGCAAAGTTAAAACATAAACGATAAAAATGACAATTAACTTCTTGATCTTGGCCGTACCACCAAATGAAATTTTTACGGGAGTTCTAGCGGACTTTGTTCATGAGGTATGAAATTTCCATGCATTACTTAAACAAGTCATATAACTTAATCCACGTATTATGGTAAACCAAGATAGGCGATCCCTGTTTGAAAGGGGGAAAATGGGGATGATCAAGAGGCTGGCCTGTGTGGGGTTGGTGGTACCTGGTGAAGAGCGAGAATGCGAAACCCCCAGCAACTTGTTGACATTTAAAATAACCTATAAATAAAACCCAAAATGGCATTGGATGTAGGGATGTACCGACATTGCCAATTTCAAATATCGTTATGTCGCCAAATATTGGCACCACAATGTCGCGACAATTGATATTGTCTAGTTTTATGAAGCTACATTTGAGCCTATGTACATAACGTAACCTAAAGTACTGTGATACGGCCTAAACAACGTTAGAATTAAAATCATACTGTAGCCTACTGAATAAGGGCCTATTAGTATATACTTTATAAATGGCTTCCATAACGATGAACATAATTTGCGATATCTTTACAATATTCTAATTATTTTATTCTTGTATTCTTAAACCAGTGAAAGTGGAATTCAACGTTACATAGTTCAACGATCGATAAACACTATAAATTGTACTTTTGTGTGCATTTAGATTGAAAAAAATGGATGTTCTATTTACATGACATCATATTGCGATATTGTCAAGCCAATGTCGATGTCGCGACATTTGGGTTCATGTCGCGACATATCGATTATGTCAACATATCATTAATTGGATGAACACTGAATACAACACAACGATTCTAATTGAAAATTTGGTACAGTAGGAAAGAACCGTCAGTTGTTTCGATAAAGTGGAAAAGATTGAATTAGTAGTAACTTCTCATCTCTTGTCTACTTTTCTTTGCTGTTCAATTATTAAAATAACTTCATGCACATTTTTGGAGAAGGGGTTATCTGTATCATATCCCACCAGCCAATTTAGCTTATTTTCCGTTAATCTCTGCTGCCTAGGATCGTTTTGTTGATCAAATCATCTCAATCATATTCTTGGCAGTGCCATCTTCCATATCTGAAAAGATTCACAAACTTTCAAATACAAATGAACCGATAGCTCACAGAGAGTAAACGTTTTCTATTCTTCTAGCTTTACACTCAGCCTGCATGTCACTTTGTCTCCTGTTTACAGATCGTAAACATTGGAAATATATTATTAATATGACAAACTTATATGCAGTTTTTCTTTCTAAACTTACTTTGGTGATTGAAACAGGGCCATACTTCGCGCTGACAAAACATTTAAGGTAATCCAACAAAATTTTCGTTGTGAGGAATGTACGGTCTCTCATGGATAAACATAACGAATTTGTTACAAAGGAAAAATAGAACACATGAAAATGCCCTTAGATGAGCATTAGGTGAGGATAATGTTGTTTTTGCAAGCTTATGGCTTAGCAATGACCCTCAGTGACGCTTCAGTGTTATCATGTGTGTCTCTCTACCGAATAATTTGAAGGTGTTTGCTATAAATAGTCGTTAAGAGAGATAAAACCCGTCCAGGGCATACTGGGTATTTGACTGCCCTATTCGTACCTAAATTTGGCAAAAGTTTACAGAAAAGTGTTCAGAGGGTGCGAATATCTTTCATATCAACCTAAGTGTCCGTTTTTCACAACTGTCAAGGAAACTTATACTTTCAACATAGGTACAAGAGAATACGTCATATGTGCGCTTGTATCCATTGACGCATGCACATGCGCTGCTACGAAGAATGATGACGTTGGATTACTTTATTCTCAAAAACGCATGGTAAAATAAGTCAAAATAATTGAATTATGGATAGTCGACAATAATTAGTTTGCCCTTCTTTTTTCATCTCAGAAATGTTTGTTGATTTCTTTGTGTATTTGTGAATGTGGATATTCTCTACGTGTATTTCTCGTAAAATATAAACACTGTACTCTGGATAATCTTTGAAGATGAAAAATACTTCTAGTTGTAAAGAATGACAAAGAATTTCAAACACTGGTTTTATTGTAGAGCGTTTAAGTTCCTAGCCAAACACAAAGGAGGGAACTTTAGACACCTAAACAAGGTATGAAAGCAATCTTTCCTCGGTGTGTAATTGATTATGCAATATAACTATTGAAAGTAAGTGGAGGAAAGCTGAAGCATTGCCATCCCACAATCTCCCTTTCTCTACACAGATGAAGTATGAATTAAATGTTGAGAGTAATACTATACCGTTAACAAAATCGATAGGGGACTTACCTATAAGTTGAAACCAACAGAATTAAATCTGAACGTTATTTCGTATAAAATCTTTACAATATTTCTCGAAGAATAATGAAATAAATCTGAACCAACAGCAAAAGAAGTTATCGAGTGCACACAGCACATGTCAGCTCGTAGCCATCGACGTAAGGACCACATGGTAGGCCACTACCATGCGAACCACATCGACCTTCTACGGGGTAAAACAAGGAACCATCAGTATTATGACTGGAACGAGGTACTACCTCAGGGTTCCGGTCCATACAGACATATTCTGTGCGGCCTGCGTGGTTGTAGTAATCAGAAACTAAATATCCTGAATATTCGTTGGTCCACTCAGGTCCAGGACAAATGTTCCTGGCAGGAATCATCATTAGAGTGGGTCTATTGTATGCCCAACAAACAGCACAGTACACATTGTTGTCGTGAACATGGTTCCAATTTGCGAAGTTGCTTGTTTGATATTCAGCAGCGTAAACATATCCTCTGCTTTGACCACTTGATCCAGCGATAGGTTGGTCGTAAATGGGTTCCTCTGGCATGCACAAATAATTTGACCCGCTTCCTTTGTTTGTATAATGGCTTCCCCCGGCGACACCTTTGTAAATCAGTTCAGATTGTGGAGGGCACTCATTTCGTCCCCATCTCACGTAAACAGCTCCACCGGTCGTATTACTTCTCATAGCAGAATCTGCATGGAGATCAGGACTGTCCATCATCCCAACATCACCACGTTCGTTCATCGCATCTCGCCCGTCTCTTCCGTCTCTGCCGGGAATCCCTTGTTGACCTGGCGGTCCCCTTGGTCCAGGCGTTCCAGGTGGACAAAGAAAACATTGTCCAGAAAAGTATGGTGTGTACGAACTGGAACAGCCAGGACAAAAGTTCCCAGGAATTTGCGTCCCGTCACCAGTGCTTCGACGTGATCGCTTCGATTTCGTTTGGAAGAGCGAATGTCCATTTCCTGATTTTGTTTTCAAATATGAAAGTGAATTTTCCAAGTCATTTAGTCCATGATCGTTCATCTTATCTTTTCCATTTTCTTCCAATCGAAAATCTCCAAACGAAAGTGCGACAGTGAAGATTTGTAAAAACAAACACGAAGTTTGAAGGACTAGCATTTTGCCTTTACATACGTTGGTTGCTAAACTCGTTTTAAAGTTGTAGAGGCAGATATTCTTCATAAAATAAGTCTTTTTCTTCAACTACAGTCTACGGGCTAATTGTGCATCTAAAGACGGTGAGGCCTATGTGGTTGCAATTCGATATTGATATCGAAATGGTGCCCCAAGCTATCACTTTTCTTTTATACGGACAACAGCCTTCGCCATTTGCTTTAGGAGTGCGCACATTTTAGACCAATAAAATAGCAGCAAAAGTGATTGACATGGATTTGTTGACAGTCACGCCCACAGATAAGTCTGACTGTACATATTTGTGGATATCGTCTTAAGGTAGTCTGCCTGCATTTATTGCCCCATTGACGTACTCAGTGAATATTTTCTTTTTGTTGCCTTTGTATCCTTGTTGAGGTTTTTTTTACTATAACAGCAAGCAGATTTTTTCACTGTATATAATCCTTGGGTCAAGGCCATGGAGATATTGAGCTATGAGTTAGTTAGTTAGATGAAGCTTAACGGCCCAGTTTCCAACCAATTGGTTCAAGTCGAGCCGGCCAAGGCCTTTTTTCCAGTTGTGGCTCACTGGCTT
>WURT03474077.1:11621-22101 GCA_009936505.3 Holothuria glaberrima | reverse complement strand
ATCAAATTTTGACCAAAATCTATGATTTAGGAAGTTAGGTGTTATATAAAACAAATAATGAATGTTTTCCATTCGTGAGATAGTATGAATAATTTCATTCGTTCAATCTTTCAACTCATGAAATTATTCATACTATCGCACTCATAAACATAATTGCCAGTTGTTTGAGTAAAGTGTTCCAAAGTATGAGTTTAATGCGTACAGTTAACGCGCCGCGGTAAACGTAACAATCAACTACACACTTGGAATGGAGGATGTAATATAAACAACTTTTTGGGTGGTCAGAGTGCTTCAATTATTTTTCCCAGGCCGTTGCCGTTGTTAGGTAGCAGAAGTGATGTTTTTCGTTGCCACCCAAATCCCCTGCAGGATGTGGCATACGTTGAAAAATATTAAGTTCTCACTGAAATAAATAGTACTTGCCAACAGGACAGTGATAGAGAAAAGGATCATTGCTCGTTCTTTAAATATGATAAAGGAGATATCGACTCAAATGTTTTTATACGGCAGCAGGATTTAAATAAGGAATCAAATAATCTAAACAGTTAGTACTCAAACTGTAGTAGTTGAAGTCTTTCCGGTCTGGCAATAAGCTGATTGCCGGTGACGTCACTCCCTCGTCAGTTTCAATTTATTCTTGTTGAAGAGGAAGGCTGTCTTCGAAAAGAGGCAGTAATTGAAAGCCCAGGCATATACAACGACGTCGTTGTTGCAGTTTCGTCGTAGTTTCGATGAAACAATAAAGTAACAATCTAAAAGCAATTATTCCGCACAATGGCATGAAATAACTTAGTTATGGTAAAACGCTTACTTATTTTGAGCTCCTGAACAGTCTCATTTACATGTCAACCGTGTGTAAAGAAAAAACAAGATTTAAATGTGCTTGGCTGTGTAAGAAGTACCCAGCATGAAAAAAAGTAGGAGACGAGTAACACGCTGTATTCATTACACTGACTTTTAATATCCGTTGCAATATTAATGGTTACATTTTCATAACTACGAAGGATTGTCATTTATATATATCGAGTTACAACTTTCATTAATTTTTCATGTCTTTTGCATTTAAACTATGAATAACGACAAGAAGAACTGTCGTCAGTACTTATCTCCAAATCTAATGCCATTCTACACGTAACGGCTAAAACCCTTTCTAATACTTTGTTTGTATTATCCATATTGTTCTTTCTTAAAACAACATTCTTTTGTCATCTGGTAGTATCTTTACAGCATTACTGAAGTAATAACGCAAGATCAATAATGTGAGCTTTTAGCAATAAATCATAACAGCGTTCCTATTTTAAAGTAAGAGGTATTTGCGATGACATTTTATATGGTTTCTGTAAGGGTAAATTGTCAACGCAAATACTTTTAATATCCGGCAACTGCTAATCCCAAGAGTATTGTGGTCAGTTTGCCTTCAACATAAAGTAATGTACTATTCCTTATATTTGGAAAACGCTTTTTATATTCTCTTGTGCTGTCGGCTGGGGTACATGAGTCCACCTACTAGCCCTTGATAGATTTAAGAGCACTATTCCGCAAAATGCCCCTTAATGGGAGGATGAGTTTACTTGTTAATATGCTTATTTTTTAAAATACCTTGGGTTCAGTTCACTGACCTACAGTCTCCGAGCGACATGTACTGTCGTGAGTCCGTCCTCTTTGTTTACAGTTAAACGTACTTAAAGAGAGAATGCAGTTACCCCAATAAAGAATAATATAGTAGACTGTCCTATTTCCTGAATGGCTCTTGAGAATCATGTATTTTTCTCACTCAATTGTAAAATTTACTAGGAGCAACTGCTTGGTTTACCTTGAATATGCAATGTTTGTGTCCTAAAATTTCATGAAAGATCTTTGATGGGAAATAAGAAGAAATCTGTGACATTTAGCTATTGTTTCAAAATAAGTTGGAGCGACTGCTTGTGAACTTCAAGCAATCTCCGAAATTGGATGTAGAACAGGAAAGTCACAAGTCGACAGCAGCCCCCGTTCTATCTCTTTCACAAACAAACTTCGTTCTTAACTGCACAAGACACACGAAGGACAACCCATCCTCCTACAAGTTAGTTTCCTATTGAGCTACTTAAACTTCTCAGAAAACAGAAGCTTTGGTACTGTCGTTGTCGGCTCACTACTACTCACAAGCGAGGTAAAGTGCAGTGCGGACATTTTCACGTAGTCCCTGAAGTAATATTAGATCAATTCCGTTGAAGCTGAATGCAATACTCAATATTTAGTGTGAATGACAGAAATATTGTAGCCATAAATACGTCAAAAATAGCGTTTGTTTCTAAATGTGGGTTCAAGGTTATTGCTATCTGACCCACAGTTACCAATATTTTGCAGCAATCGGGTTGTCACGTAACTTTGCTCTCTAGAAAGCATTTTCCAAGCATAGACCTGTTATGAATACTTGATTTTTAAAATTCTCAATTGTCCTTGTTAACACTTTATAAAGCCATTCAATTTTACTTGTACATTATTTTTTCACATGAAAGAGTTATCCAACAATTTGGAAAACGAAAGTTTTACATTTTATTTGCAAGGAGTTCCATCTACGCATCTGTCAACAAGCGCTTGTAACTATAAAGAGATCTAGACTTGGGTTGTGCATTGATTGTATCTTTGAAATTCAGAGATCTAGTATGGGTCTAGATCCAATGTTAAGATATTCTAAACGATGATCTACTCATTGCGTAGTCATGAATTTTATATTTACGAACGTGTGAAGCCCGAGGACATAAGGGAAAATGAAACACTCAGTATCAAAGGTAAAACGTGCAAAGAACATTATGGATGACAGCATGAAATGACTTAAAGTAGTTTTTCTACTTCAGTGAAAGCTTGTGACATGTAGGCTAATACGACTGAGGCTATGCACCATATTTTTTTTACCCAATGCACACCAAAGAAAAATACAGGCCCGATGGCAAGCAGTATAGATGACGTCAGCGGTGGATGCCTCATGTAAAGAAAACATGTTGTAAAATTGAAATTTCCTGCACCAGTCATAGTAAAAATGAACAAAAATGTTTGATATCGAGCATGAAGCTTTCTTCGATAGAGTAAAAATTCGTAAGTAATAAACAGCCAGATCGTTCAATGTGTTTGTGGTAGGACCACTTGTGTTTTCTCAGAGTAATACTCCACTACACGACTTTCTGCTAAAAATGAAGCGCAATATCTAAGAACAACGCAGATATCATAAGAGTAATTCACTATCCTCGTCTGTGGCTGAAATGGTAATAAAGACTCGATATTGCCGATCATTACTGATGTGCTAAATCAGCCGTATCACATATTAAAAGTGAGGCTATTACATTCTGGGTGGTGAGTTCAGTTGAGAGCAAGAAGGGTATCCTCATATTCACATGAGAGATTAGCCGTGGTGCATAAACCAATTGCAAACCAAATTGGAGATGAAACACAAGATGGCGAAAGGTAATACCGAAGACGATTTGTGGTACACAAATTCAACACTGAAGACAGGAAGAGCGAACAATGGTAATGTCATCTGAATGCCTGACTGAGGTATCAGTTCAAGGAAACTATCAGGGTAGTTTGGTTCTCTCACAATAAACAGATAAAGGGCACCGCAGGCGCGAGTACAATAACATTGAAATGCTGACCGGTAACTACACAGTGTGCCCAAAATGAGCTATGAAGGTCCAAATAAAAAACGTAAAAATGTAGTACCAATAAGAGTAAAAGTAAATAAAAATGTTAGAAAAATATTTCATGTTCTTTTAAACGTTCATATACTGAAAGTCTTTTTCATTCGAGCCTTATACATGGATAAGTGTCCCTGTGTGTAAAAATAAAACGTGAAGTCATCAAATCTAAATGATGATCATGATGACGTTGACGATGGCGATTATGGTGACGATGTCGATAGGGATATGTGAGGGCTTGAGACTGAAAAAACCATCATGTTTTCAAGATGATTACGCTATTATTTTTTGGAAATAGATTCATAGTAGGGACTTAATGCCGTTCAAATAAGTCTTCACAGAGCCTAAGGGAAATAAATTCTTTTATTTAAGAATACAATTGTTGGGCAATTAGAAAACAGATGTTTTTATCTTCACCTGTCTCAGTCCTTTCACCAATTTGTCACCACAAATCAAATTAGTGTAAGGCTGTTATGTCCCTTGTATGGGAATAAATTCGTCAACTTGACAGTACTATTCTTGCAGTAGTACATACTGGACATACGTGTAGTGAATATCTTCAGTATTTTCTTGTTTTGCAAGTTTCTTTTTTGTCATTGCACAATCATTCCGAAAGTGTGTTGTACTGTAGTTTATGTCAGAATCGTCTACTCTCTAAGATGCAGTTTGAATACTACTTATCTAGCCTTTATGCTATCAGATATACTTGTAATGCCGCCTCTTATGTAATGTTATAGTAATTGTACTTCGTCTTTCGGCACGTTACTACAAGAGTCCATTTCGAAATCCGTTTCATTTTAATTCATTCAAGCGTTAACAGCTACTGACAATCCACGAGACTTTGTCTTACGTAAACAGATCCGATCGTAAGATAATTGACGTGCACTCGTTTCTGGAAAACCTAGATCTATAAAATATCTCACCGAGCGACATAGTTTCGAAGGTATCTGGACGACTTCTTAAGGTGAATTATTTTTTAACCTTTTACGGGAATGTATAGTTCTTTTTGAACACTTTTTTGTCTGTTCTTGTTGGAATTTCAGCAAGTTGTAAGCAATTCGTCTGTTTATGAAGTCGTTTTTTGACAATTGAATCAGATCAGAATGACGCAGGTAATGATCGTAGTAAAAGCAGGAGTGATTCCTAGCTGTAATTTTGTGAGCCAATTAGTTGAACTGTATCCACCTATATGAAAGCAAAAAGGTACTTGATTAAATTGGAAACTATTAAGGGGAGATCTTTTTACTCTGAAAATGAAGGGAACTAAGAAGAAGAATCCTGTTTCAAAATAAACCTCTGTTAAATTAAGATACTTCCTTAAAGTAAGTCTTGATGGAATGAAAACTAGCCTCTATACGCTTTACCTCCTCCTAAATTCACTCGATTTCCATTCGATAAAAGAGTGGTCACTGCACGCAATCATCAAAGAGTGAATGTCACTCTTTTATGTTAAGAAAGTCTGTTTCGATTGTAACATTCATCGAATCTCCAGTACTGGACTCAAAAAAAGTGTTTTTGGAGAGATGAAGAGTACCTGATAAAAAGCGAGGTCTAACGAAACTCCCACAAGAGGCTTTATAGAAAAATTCTATACAGGTAACGTAAAGAAACTAATGGTTTCTGTGCTGAAAACATGGTCAATTCATCCAAAGACACAAACATTGCACCTATGAGAAACCTATGGTAAATGGAAACAGATAAATTAGAGTAGTTTACTGATTGCAATAAAAAAACACGTTTTATTTCCTTTCTAACAGTGGGTTTTGGTGCAACTTTATAATCAGTCCAGTAAAAAGTTATCATATCACTTATTACCTGTAAAGTATACTAAAAACTTAGTCTTTGAAAACATTTTCACGAGAAGAGCACAGTATGGGTGTGAATTTGTGAAAGCTTTTGGAAACAAAGCGTACAAACTGAGTGCGAAGACCGCTTCAACCAAAGGTTAAGGTATAAAGACTTACACGCCTGTTTGCTTGTAAACTTTGGTATACGTCTTAATCGTTAAACCGATGAAAACGGTTTTTCTAAGGAAAACTACCCCATAAATCGATTGTCCGTTTTACTCTGTGTTTTGAAAAATTACCAAATTTGCTGCTACATTCCATTACCCAAAAACCTACACAAAGGTTTGTGATCTCCCTGTTTGATTCCTTGCCGAAGGCAAAAGGAATCTATACAATCACCCTGGCGAGTGTGCGTGTATGATGTGTATGTGTGGAGGTATGTGTGTTTGTGACGCTTGGCTTGTAAACACGATATCTCAAGATAGAAATGATGTATACGTCTCATGCCTGCAATACAGAATTATCATATGAAGAAGATCTTTATTGTTTTGGTGGAAGTCAAAGATCATATAAGGTCCACAGAGGTTAAAAAACCCCAAAAACCAAGTAAAAACGTAATTTCTAGGTACGAAATATGGATGCGTTTTATTCTTGGCATGTTGATGCTTTATAAAAAGAAAGTGAACCCCTTTGGCAAAGGTCAACAGTTATCCGAGGTCACCGAAGCTGAAAATACGAAATTTTGAAAAACTACTTGTGAACACGATATCTCAAGATAGCAAAGATGGACACTTTCATGTATAACGTTATCATATTGAGAGGAAGAACCCTATTGTTTTCAGTGGAGGTCGAAGGTAATCTGAGGTCATCAAAGGTGAAACTACGAAAACCTCTTAAATTAAATATGCAATGGGGGGTACCTCCAAATTGTGTCCGACGTTTCGTGACCAACGAAAAGTTTGGCCTGATTTTTCTGTTATTCCAAAGTTAAAACAGCATTTACTTTTTCACAAGCATAACTGTTTGAATGTGAAATTCCTTAAATAGCCAATAATATGTCCTGGCATACCATAAAGTTACTTGAAGTGAAACATATTTAAGATATGTGCGAGATTTAGCTGATGTTTCAAAATAGGTTTGGGATGACCGCTCAACCCCTTTAACTGTTAAGTATAATGTTACCTCAGAGCCGCTTTTGCCTTGTATAAGAATCTAGAGAAACAGATGTTGTAATGTAATCATATTAGACTGAAATTAACAATTTCGGTTCATGAAAAGGTTTGAGCTATGGTGGCCAGTTGTTGATGATGAGCGAAGTCTTTCTAGAATGTTCAAATGTTTTAATGAAAATTGTGATCTTGCAGAAGCAGCAACAATTAAAAGTGCAGCCAAACTTAACGTCGTTTCCGTCAGGGTATTGCACTTCACTTGCAGTAGAAAGCAGAGAAGGTCATACGCAATGTAATAATATTCCTTGCAGCTTTCAATATCATTGTAATGATCACAAGCCGTGTCTAATAGACCTCGTTCATGTTGTATTCCTAATAAATCAACGGCAAAACCGACACAGGAGATTGTAAACTTGTAACACTTTGTGGAAAAAAACAGTGGAAAATTAAATGAAACGTTACCGAACATGTTGAACTTCGAATTGTACGAATTAAAAGGCCCTTATAATCACATTTATGTGCTCACATGTATGTGCTCTTAAAATGATTATTTAGTTTGGGTATATATATATATATATATATATCGCACAGAGGGAATTAAGTGTGAAACCTTACATCCAATATGTTACAAAAATTACTTACTTTTAAAGTCAGTTTAAACCCTAGATAGGGCTCACAACAAGAATCACCCTATTAAAAGAGAGTACAGTAAAATATTAACGCAAAGTCTGAATGTTATTTTCCCCGGGTAAGTTGAGCATTTAACTCATCATGGCGTACAAAGTACAGCGCTAAATGTTAAGAAATGGAGGTAAGTTCGCAATACTGGTTGAATTTAATCAAACGACCGTAACTGTACCTATTGGGAGCGTTCATGTGAGGTCACGCGATAGGGATTGTTCGTCACTGAAGGGCAAAGCACACGCGCAGTAGGCATTTTTACAGCACACGCGAGCGGAATCACCATAAATACCACCACTGCTACACAATGGACGCTTGACCATCAAAACCAAAGAGACGCGCGATCACGTGAAGTCGATGAAACCTTTCTAATAAGCTACAAAAAGTGTAACTGTAACTTTATGATATCACCATTTGCTGTATATGTCAAATTGCAAATGTGGGCGCAATGGCAACATAAAATGGCCAAATCTCAAGATTGGAGCAAAACAGAATCTGGTTAGATATTTTGCGAGTTACTGTTCTCCTAAAGGTAAGCTTTGTGTCTACATTTAGGGGACCATACCGTCGGATAAAAAAAAGTAAGTGACAGTCCCTTCGAGCTAGTGATATGCCCGAATGATCCTTTTTTGATTCCTTGTCGAAGGCGAAAAAACTCTATGCAATCACATTGGCAAGTGTATGTAATTTGTGGGAGTGCGTGTGTCCAGGGAGGTGATATTAATATCACCTCCCTGGACCCTTAGCTTGTAAGCACGATATCGGAAGATAGGGATGTAAGATACTTTTTATATTTGGTACATGGATTTATCATATTAAGAAAAAAATCGCTTTTTTGAGGGTTAGTTCAGAGATCAAATGAGTTCAAGAGGTCAAAAGGTAAAAACTTGCCAAACACGATATTTCAATATAGGAAGCATGAACTGTTTTCATACTTGGTATATGGATAGGTTATATCAGAAAAATAAACCCTATTACCTCTAATTAACAGTAGTAGAGGGCAAAGTTATGTGAGATCACGTATGTTAAAAGCTACGAAGACCTTTACAATTGCTTGTAGAAATGATAGACATATTTCATATTTTATCATATTAAGAGAAAGATCGTTATCGTATTTGGTTAAGGTCAAAGGTCATGTGAGATCAGCAAAGCACAAAACTAAAACCCGCAATAATCTTCAGATATGAATTTTGGATGCTTGTCATGCTTGTTCCATATATAAATCATATCAAGCTGTCAAGAGTAATAACACTAGCCTATTGTTTTGGTCTACTACAGAGGTCAATTGAGATCACCAGGATTAAAATCGAAACCTTGTAAACAAATTACCTCAAGTTAAGAATTATATATGTTTTTCATGCTTGGCATGTGAATAAATTTTAGTCAGATAATATACCTTATTGTTTTTGATGGATTTTAAGGTTATATTATGTCACCGTAGGTGAAACAGCAGAAACAGAGGAAATTGCAAGTTAACGCAACAGCTCAAGATGCTAATTATGCCTTTCATTTTAGGTTTGTCATTGAGAGAAAGAATCCTTTTGATATTGGAAAGGAAATCAGAGGTCACTGGAAGTAAAAGTGAAAAACGTGTACATGAGATTTCTGAAGATATGAACCATGGATACTTTTCATAACAACATGTAATTGCGTTATAGTCAGTGAATGCTTCTGTCGAGGTCAGAGGTTATCTGAGGTCGTTGAAGGTCAGAAGATGAAAATCTTGTAAACTACGTACAAGCATGATAGCCCAAGAGGGACCATATTGATAGAGGTACACTTGGCATATGGGTTGTAAAGCATTTTGGAAGTTTTTAGAGTTTTGCCTGCAGTAGAAGGGAACTTGATTTTTGGAGATCCCCAAAAGTGAAAGTACTTAAATATTTTTTCAGAGGCAAAGAATAAGTAAGCCTATTGGGTTTCTGGTTAATTACCTAATGATGAACTTCTGTGACGGATACTGTGGCAATATTATTATCAAAGCAAGCTTGCAATTAACATGTACGTTGATGGTGAACTCGAAAGTGCTCGGTTGTCCGGTTTCGAATCCCAGTCAAGCACTCTCTTTTTTAATTTTGTTATTCTTTTAGATTTTGAAATTGAGATCCCCATATGTTTTGTTGGAGGTTACACAGATGTCAAAACCTGAAAACCTCTGTAGCACCACATCTCAAGAGAGGAAACAAAAAATGTTTTTCATACTTGGAAAGTGGATGTGTTATATTTGAAAATACCCTAGTTGTTTTCGGTAGAACTCAAAGGTTATCTGATGTCACCGGCAGTGAAACTAAAAAACCTTGTAAACTGAGGTATCTCATTTTTGAATGCTACACAGTTATGACAAGAACCCTCTTACTTTTTGTGGAGGTGAATTCCTTTGGAATCACTAAAGGTCGAATGGGGAAAGTTCCATCAACACAATATATCATAAAGGGTAATCTTGACGGGTATCGTAGTTGGCATGTGGATGCCCCATTATGCGTTCGTTAATCGATTGTTCATGGTGGCAGTGAAAGATCATTTGAGATCAAAAGAGGTCAAACCGTGAGAACCTGGTATGTAAGTATGAGGTGTCTTATCCGCGGAAGGCGGTGAAAGACCCTTGCTGTTTACAAGAACTCCATATTTTTTGTTGGGAGGTCAAAGGACGTATGAGGTCACCAGAGGTCAATCTGTGAATACATCGTAAAACGTGATATTTCAAAAAAAAAACTTTTAGGTAGAAACCTCAGTGCGACAAAGCATTTACTTATACTTTGGGCTTTCTGGTTTATCGTTGCACAATGGGTCTTCTTGTATTTCAAACAGTGTTAGAGATACTTCTAATTAACCTTGATGAGTGACTCATGTGCTCCACAAAAGGCCTGAAATATGACAAAGGCTCTAGTTGTGATGTAATATAGTGTGTTCGGAGTACGTATATTATATGGCAATCGAGAAATTGCATAGGCGAATAGTAGACCTTGTACCCAAGCGTGGATGACATTCGGTAAAAACTCATTAAATTGCCAAATATAGCGTACGTCGAACCCTCACAGCCTATTCCATATGTAACTATATAAGAATGCTTCCAACGTATACAGTGTGAGTAAGTGAGACATGATTTGAGGAATAATATTGCTGTATTTCATGTGTTACGGACTACATGTCCTTGCTAAAGGTCGAACTG
>WURT03473968.1:0-22103 GCA_009936505.3 Holothuria glaberrima | reverse complement strand
AAACTGATGTAAATATTGTATATATGTTTGTATATATGTATGATGTGAAAAACAAATAAATGAAATGAAATGAAATATCCTTTTGAATTAACAGGTGTGAAAGATTTTTTCCAATTTCATAAATACATTACAACCTCTGAATAAAATTTACAGATTTGCCTATCTAATGGTTAGGATGTTAAAAATAATATCACTATGACACAACAATATATTGTTTGGATGTTTGTGCTTGCGAGCATTTGCTTAACAGTAAGAACGCTAGCACATTTTTCTGAAATGCTAAACTAAGTGTCGTGTTTTGATTAAAATGACTTTTGAAGAAGTTGATGACTCAACGAAACTGGACCTGATTCAGGGAAGGTTCGAGTGATGCAATAGGGTTTGAGTCACGTAATCGGGCCGTGAGTGGGAATGTGTCCGGGCTTTTGGAGCTTACGCGTAAATGTTGAACAAAGCTGAAAAGAACCATATGTGAAAATACCCAGTTATCTATGATCTCATGACAGTCTACAGCTCAGTATTACTCTTCATCCAACAAGGGATCAGTCTCATTCATTGCAACTTACAAAAGAAACCTTTACATTTGTGCTGGCAATCATTGAAGAGAACTTACTTAGGGGGGCCAGTATCCTGGAATGGGTTGTGGGATATCAATGACATTGTCTGTTCATCATTCATGAGCAGTTTCCCAGCCAGATGTACAAACCAGTTGTTGGCCTGATAATTCTGAAAGAAAAGCAAAGCAAAGTCACCTGTTCAACTGACCTGCAAGAAAGCCCTCCAGTCTGGCATGCAACAGACTTTATGGGCTGTGAAACCAAGTCTGATTACAAGCCTATGATAACTTTGCATATTTAGCAGGCTGTATGGCATATTCATTGTTCAGTCATATCCCTAACGCCTGCCAAAGTGATCAACATACAAATTCTTTCATAGAAACATGAGGCCTTAAGACTGGTTGATTGCAACGCTTGAAAAACACGGGGGCTGAGTGCTAATCTGCCCCAGAAATGCTAAAAATCTCGCCCCCAAAATTGCCGTGATGGGGGCGGAAAAAAATGGAAATTTTAGCAAATCGCCCTGTGAACTCCCAAGAACATTAGAGCTGAGACTGCTTCACCTTTCCCTCTGATAAAGAAAATTTATGTAGTCAAATTTCTGATGAAAGAGAATCACGAAAACATGACTTTGATATGCTCACTGCTCGAGATCTAGCGATCATGTCACTGACTTCTTTTTAATTCACCCAAATTTTTCAATGAAAGAAACTAAGTATCAAATTCGCAGTGATTAACCATACATTTGATATAGGGCCGAAATGTACGCAAACACTGATACATAATGCCATTTCGGTGTTCCGAACTAACAGATGTTCAAGTGAAATGCACAATGAAAGCACAGTAAAGTCATAGCATGTGTATAGGTCCATAAGTGCATGCAAAGACTACTTAGGACATTAGGCTTCACACCTGATCTGTACAAAATTTGAAGAACATCAAGAACATTGTGCAAGGTATGGGAAATTACAGTATTTTTTTATCGCTGCTTGTACCATTTAATTTCCATTTGTTACATCACAGTTTGCAGTAGTTACTGCGGGTGCTTTTATGTAAAACATGCATTTTAATTTCTGTGAAAGTAAAGTGTACATTGCACTTTTATGACTTACACAATGACGATGTCTGAAACGTGACCCCAAAAAGCTGTGCAAGAAAGTCGCACGGTGCACCCACACTTGTACTAGCTATCATTTATTTGCGATCAGCTATAGCATGAGTTGAACAGATATTTACATATGGATATATAGTGCATGCGTCCATTATGTACTGCTATATGAAACCCTCAAAACAGCTTCCGGGTATTTTTGTTTTACTGTTCATCTGTGAGCGACTTGGACTAAGTTAATGGTGTATATTGAGAAGGTGATTATAGCTCAATTATCGGGTGGCAATTTATTTTTTGAAGTAGCAGCTGAAATTGAAAAAGTAGTTCAAGCCCTGGTTGATTGTTAATGAATATTCACAAGAAGGCAACATCTGGTCCCGTTTAAATCATGCAGTAGCCTGTGCCACCCACAGGGTTGGTATGTCATTGTAACACCCACTCCCTTGTAGTACCCACTGCACAGGTGGTTCAGCAACACAGTTATAATAGGACCCACGTTTCAGTCAAGGTTTTCAGTTTATAGGATTACTCACACTCATTCAAAAACAATTGCATGAATAATGAGAGAGTATGTGAATAGGTCATATTATGGTAATGAAGTCTGCATCTAAAACTGGGCGCAGTCCTCTTCGCTTGGGCGGACAGTGGTTGGGAAGCTGAGGACCTGAGCAAACAGAGTCTGCTCCTAGGGGTAATGCTAACCAAGTGTTAGGAAAGTCAGAATACCCAGAGAAAAACTTGTGTACCTCGAGATGAATTCAAACCCATGCCTTATGAAACACATTGGTTCACATAAGAGAATTAACCTACTCTGCCACCCGAGGATTACACTCTGAACAAGAAAGTACAAATATCATCCAAGGTTAAGTGATCATGTCATCTTTTGTTTTTCAATTCAATCTTTTGATAGAAGGTAGAATTTACATATTGCATTCAATACCTGTATTCATGACCTGTAATTGGAACATCAATAAGCTGTGAATTTAACTTTATCCCATCTACCATTGACAAGTTTCCTAGCTAGTATTCTCCATAAACAATATTTTTGCAATGGGGTAGAAATTCCAGGCCTGCAGTCAAACAAAGTACTGAAGGAAGTGCTGGAAGGGGGGGGGACAGCTTCAGGGGGGAATATTTTTTATAGGGAAACATACTTGCATGCCATCAAGGCAATGATAATTTCAATATTTTGGGGTGGGGCAGATTTTTCTAGGGGACACAGTCCCTTCCCCCCCCCAACTTGGCTATGGGCTTGAGCACTTAACACCAAGCTAAGGTAAACATTACCTGGAATGCAGCAAACCACATTAACCAATCCAAGCGATAGTGATATGGTGAGATGAGACAAGGCCGTCTGCTGACATTGCCAGGCTTGCAATGGAATTCATATGGGAGCCACTTTGCTGAAGGGTCCGTAGGGTTGCTGCTAAGAGTGCCTTCAAATATGACCTCTGTCCTCTCCTTTGTTATACTGGAGGAATGATGTAATAATATAAAATTAAAAACAGCCCAGAGAACAATATCAACAAACAGTGATCATCACTCTTACATTCTATGTTCTAACTATTGTGCCGTCTTACAGATATTAGCAGCCACTGCAATCTTTAACTCAAAATGCAGCTAAAACTTCCCTCCTCAAGATCATTTCTGGTATAACTATCTTTCATATTGTTTTAGAAATAGGTATTATATACTTTAAAAGATAAAGTGGTTAGCCTGCATGAATTTTACAACTAATTAAAAGCAATATAAAAAAGAACCACACATTTTTTACCATGAGGGAGATATGCTGATTTAGACTAGTGTAACTACAGTACTGTATTTAACCTTTAAGTCACATCTAACCCTTGCGTCATTGCCTCAGCAGCACATGGGAGAAAAAAGCTTTAAGCGAAATGCTTCACAAAGCACATGGTTCATCTTGTCCAAAAATTTACGTGATATTATCGACTCTCATGGTCAGCCATAGACTCAAATATCTTACACCTGTTTGCTATTTTTTTCACCTTTTTACACTTTTCTCACCTCCTACTCCAAACCCAAGCACTTTGATCACCTACTTCTACAATTGCACATACAGGAAAATCTACTTCACCCAGGACAGGCAAGCAGGTGCTCAGCATAAGCAATGGAGTAGGGAAAACAAGCCAGTGAGCCACAACTGGAAAAAAGGCCATGGCTGGCCCGACTTAAATCAATTGGTTAGAAACTGAGCCGTAAAACCTCATCTAACTAACTTAAAGAGGAAATCTCATCCCAGACAGTTTCAATTCTCCCAACTATAAAATTAGTTCTAGCTGTCTTTAGCTTCTCCTTTGTGCAGACACAGACATAGTTTATTGCTTATTAGGCCATATCCTGGTGAGTATACAAGGCCCTAATGTGTAATCAAAACACTCTTTCTGCATGCTTTGTAGTATGAGCTGCTCTGCATGTTTTGAATTTTGCAACTTTAATGTCAATCACAGAGTAGTCACCAACTGAGACTTTTGCTTACCACCAAGTAAAAGTCATACTTGGGGTGATGCAAATCCCTCTTTAAAGGGCACTCCCCCATGAGAACTGGCAGACAAGCTAGATCTAGTCATACTCCTACATAATGTTTAAAGGTCATAAGGAGTCCCCCCAAACTTATTTCAAAACAACAGCTAAATCTCACAAAATTCTTACTTCTCTTCCAAGTATCTTTCATGATATTTCAGGGCTTAAATATTGCATATTCAAGGTAAACCAAGAAGTTACTCCTAATAAGTAGGGTTCAAAATAAGCAGGCATCTAGGCATTATTTGAGCCTGTAGATTAGCAAAAAGCATCTGGAGACCCAGTTAAAACCTTCCCCCGGGCACCATTCTCTCACAAAAATACCGCCTGGTGAAATTTCCAGGCATATTTTTCTTTAAGAAAATATTTCTATAGAAAGTATTTCCTTGAGAAAAACATGCCCGGACCCTGTTTTCTCACAGAAATTACTGCCTGGATGTATTCCAAATCAGAATCAAAATGGTTTATATATAGAGTACTCCTGAGTCACCAAAATTAGCTCCTGGTCCATCCTGAAAGCTCGTGGACCAGGAGTTAATTTTGGCAGAGAGTAGCTCCTGGTATTTGACTGCTTATTTTGACCCCTGCTAATAAGTTTCAAAATTTAGTGAGAAAGATATTGTCACATGATTCTCAGGAGCCATTCATAAAATAGGATAGACTACTACACTAATCCAAATTGGGGTGACTGCATTTTTCTTTTAATGCAGCATCATAAATATCTAGTAGGGATGTGTTGACATATCAATATATGGATATGTCACGTCATATTTCCAAATGTCGCGACATTGACATTAGCTTGACAATGTTGCGATATGATGTATTGAAAATAGAACATCCATTTTTTCAATCTTAATGCACACAAAAGTACAAATTATCGTGTTTACCTATCATTGAACTATGTAACTTTGTATTCCACTTTCAGTGGTTTAAGAATACAACTTGGAAACATCGTTATGGAAGACATTTATAAAGTATATACTGTTAGGCTAATGTACAGTACAGTATAATTTTACTTCTAACATTGTAAAGGTGGTATTACAGTAGTGTAGGCTACGTGATGTACATAGGCTCAAATGTAGCCTCATAAAATTCGACCGCAACATGGATTGTCCCGACACTGAGGTGCCGATATTTGGCGACATATCGACATTTGAAATTGGCAATGTCAACACATCCCTAATATCTAGCTGTGAGTGAGAGCCATCTTTGCCATCCCAACAGCTCTTTAATATACCTGTGGTGTAAAAATATAAGTTAAAAGACACAAAGTCAGTCTGGAGATGTATTTTTCTATGGAAAATATCATGGCATGAGTTTAAGTTTTTGAGGGTCAGAAAGCTAAATGGCTCATTGAGGACCCTTTACCAGTCTACCACAGTGAGCATGGATGACCACCGGTGAAATTCGCCTTCTCTTTTCAACTAGTGCTCAGAGGTTAATGAGGCAGGCATGTACTAATCACTCCCAATCCTGCTCCCAGAACCGCCATTTAAAGTCCCCATCTGACAAACATGAGTGTATACCCAGTCTTTAGCCACTTTCCCAAAGGCTGGGAGGGGTGGAGGTTCCTTGCTTTGCACCACTGCTCGACAACTGAGATGAACAAAGCTCACAACTTCCTGAGTCGGACAACTTCCTGAAATGAATAATCACATACCCAATTAAAATTCACCAACTTAAACCCCCACACCATCACTGTGAACAGCTATGCTGAACAAGTAAATTTTTTGTCCCCAGAAAATTTCCAAATGGTGTCACCAGGATTTGATCCGGGGACCTCTAGTATGCAAGGCAGTACACTCAACCATCAAACCAACTCCATGCATAGGTGAGGTAAACTCCCTGCTGCATAGGATACATGAAGTGAGTATAATAACGAGACTTCAAATACCTTCCAAAAGCTCCATAAGTATTGACCAATCGAAGGGAGTCGAAGGATGTATTCATAGCTTGCCGGGAGGACAATAGATTCAGAACAACTGGAATGCTAAGATACGCAATAAGTACAGCCAAGGAGAGATTCATGACTTTTCTGATATAAACACCTAAAAGAACGGACAAATGATAGACAAGACAAAGAAAGTCAGAATGTTTACTATGACAAATGTGACAATTTTCTGTTTCTGGTTATAAACGAAACCTTTGCAATGTCCATTCATCAGGAAAGAATATCAATTCTGATTAATTGAAAGGGAATGCAGTCACCCCAGTTGGGATTAGTGTAATAGTCTACCTTATTTCATGAATGGCTCCCGAGAACCATGTGACATATTTTTCTCTCTAAATTGTGAAATTTACCAAGGGTGACTCCATGATTCACCTTGAATTTGCAATATTTAAGTGCTGAAATATCATGAAAGACACCTGGAAGAGAAAAAAGAAGATATCTGTGAGATTTAGCTGCTGTTTCAAAGTAAGTCTGGGGTGACTGCTTAGCCCTTTAAGTCTGCTTCAAATCTGATGTTAGGAAAGTCAAAATGAATGTCGTCAGGATTGTGGGAAATCATTTAGAAATGTTCAGTGAATTCAACTTCTTTCAACTCACCAACAGTTGGTGTTGGACCAACTCCAAGCTTGTCTTCTCTCTGTATTTTTCGTACATATTTTTGTGTCTCCTCCGAGAAAAGGAAGGAGAAAAACTTGTCATCCAGACAAGCTAAACTGGGCAAGATTGTTAACCAATTCAGAAAACTTAAATTGCCACTGATAATAAGCACCACCTATGAATAATGCAAAAGAGAACAAAAAAGTTTTTGCATTAGAAAATGCAAGCAAAGAGGGATTTCCCAATTTCGAATATTTTTGTAGAAGTGTTCTTTTTTCAAATTTCTTAGGGACTTTTCTTCATTGTAGCATTCCTGTTTTACGAGCAGTAACACAGCCAGAAAAATGTGTGTGTGGGTGGGAGGGGACTCCTTGTGGCTCCACCATTGCAGAAAGGGAATTCAAATGTGGAATCACCATACACTTATAGACATTTTTATTGTAGTGCCCATGCGCGCTACAATCTTGGCGTTACACGACAGGCAGGCTTACCTACATGCATGAACGTTGAAACTGGAAGTTCCACACTGTTTCGGTCCGTTTTCACTATCTGTACTATCATTACGCTGGCAGCTAATGTCAAGCCTGTCCATGATTTGTCACCGCTTTCTTGCACACATTCTAAATTAGTCCCAATGAAGGGCCTCATTCATAAATATAAACAGCTTGTAATGTAGAGTGAAATGTTACTGATTGATGAAATGCTGACAGTCCTTATTTCAGAAAGAAATTTTAGTTGAATGTGCACTTGCTTTCTCATCAATGAAATAAGATTACATAACTTGAAATTCGCAAACGAAGTAATCAGCAGATGAATTTATAGTTAAGTTTAATGTGATGCAAGCTGGATGAGGGTGCCGTATAGCATGCTGAGTATATAGCGTGCCACAACGTGTACGTAGTTTATACAAAGAGTTGATCGCAACACTATTGCCTACAGAATTCCAATGTGACTATGAACAGAGAACTGAGTTGATTATGGACAGAGAACTGTACACTGCATAACGTTACAACAATCGGGACAAAACTCTACAGGTGCTGTGTGATGAATGCGTTGGCCACAACGTGTAGTTAGAGTTGATGCCAACACGAGTACCTTCACTGTTAAAACACTGGGCAAGTTTTTGGTTGGGTAAAACGTTTTGGTTATATGTTGGCCAAACTTTGCCGATACACATTTATTGCATTATCCATTCATTGGTCAGAATGGTGATAAGCTGGCATTCAACGGTTGGGTATATTTTACCTGCTTGTTGGGCGATTAATTGCTACTTAGCATAATATTTGCTTAAAGTTGGGCAAATGGTTCGCGACAGGTTTTGCACAGAATTGACTTGAATTAGCATCACATTTCCCCTAATTATGAGCCATTGTTTCAATGCTCTGAAAAATCCTTTTGAAATATTAGACGCTTGTAAAGGAGGAATCCTCGCATATTCCATTTGGCCACAAAATCAGGCCTATTTTCCAAAAAATGTGTAAAAATAGAACTTCAAACTAGCACACCGTGACGTTTATGTGAGATTCGACATTTATTATTGAGCATCGAACGGATATCCAATGAGAGTCCAGAATTTTGGGTATTCTCTATCATGTCCGGAAGTGCGTTAATATCCTAGATTTCGAAAAGTTTTCATCCATAAAGGCACATGTATGTGGCTGGTCTTTTGCTACACATGCAACAACTGCTAGTTCTCCATTGAGCCTGGTGTTATTAATTATGTAGTGATGGAAGTACAAAACATCAAAGCATCATTTGACACAGACAGTGCTTTTTAAATCTTATTGTTTTGGAGATTACGGATGAAACGCCAAACGGATTAGACTAAGGCTTTTGGATTTATGGTGGGTTGCTCTCACCTGAAATGTGCCTCTCAGTGTAAGTGCATGCTGTACACGTGTCGTAAAGTGTCATGTTTTAGTTTACATGGAAAATATTGAACAGGGTAAAATTATTATAAAAAAACATTTTGAATAGACTTCTTACGGCTCCAGATACCAGTAATTCGTTTGTAACTACAACAGAAAGCTAGATAGAAAAAATATCATGTGTCAGTGTAGGGTACAGATAACACCAAAAGAAAAAGTGCCCAATTATTGATTAATATCTTTCCTAATAAACTGATAAAATTTCAACAACTTTTGGGAATGCTCTTGGGAAAGAAATGCCCAGTAGTTATTCACCAAAAATTGACCAACAAATTTGGTCAAAGTTTTGACCAATAATTGGGACAATTGTATACCCAACCTAACCTTTTTTGCTACCTTTTGAGGTTGTTATATAGACTCCCAATATTAGGCAAGAAGTTGGGCAACTTTTGCCCAATATTTTATACAAAATGACAATGTGGCTATATAGCCTATGCCGGCAGGTCAATGCCTTGGTTGAATATATGACCTTAATAAGCCCTTCAAATATCAAAGTGTTTTTGCAAACCATTCCAAAGGTAAAGAAATATACAGTATTTGGTGTCAGTGAACTTAGGGACTAAATAAAAGCCGTACCAAATCCACGTCAAAACTAGCCCAACTTCAAACTGCAAGGACTTGCCTAACACGCACTTACAATTCTGCGTATTTGCAAGCAAATGCAGTTCTAGTTTCACTCTTGGATTCTCTAAGTGGGGGGGGGGGAACTTGTGGGGGCTGTGAGCCCCCTACATTAGCTATGCCACCGTGTATGAAAGGCTGGTTTACTCACCTAAAATGTGCATGAACTTTTGAAGACTATTTGCTCAGAAGGATGATGCAATTTAGCTGTAAAAATCCTGATATCATGCACCTTGTCACAACGACTGAATGGGGCAGACATCAGAGATGGTCTAAAAGTATTCATTACGGAAGACTAGATACACATTACCATTTCAGCAAAATGGAGCTAGGGTGCTTTCAAAGTATAAAGGTCATCTGTTTTTCATTTACATTAAGACATAAGTAATTTAAAAATATCAAAAATTTGTAAATCAACAAAGGGGCTAAGGGGAAGGGGAGAAGGGGGATTGATGCAAATTCAACCCTTTCACAGCCAGGTACATAATATTATGTATCCAAGCTACCACACTTGAAATTACCAAACTAGCTATGAACATACCCCCAGAAGTTAATGAGGCTTTCTGAACAACTTCTATACATAATTTGCAAGAGTGGCACTATTGTAAATATTTTCATATCTTAAACTAGTAACAATTAACAGAGCAAACAAAATGGCAGCCTCCTAGAACAAGTCAAACTAAGCAATGAGTGTTTTTGAATCAGTGTAGGAAGTTCTGAAGGTGGCCCTCAAGTTTGACCCCTAGTGACCCAAATGATGTTTGACCTCTAATAAAACGATAGGCTTCTTCCTCTTACTGAGAGACATCCACATACTACAAATGAAATCTAAGATTCATGCCTCGAGAAAGTGGGTTTTCAGATTGACCCTGATGACATCAGATGATCATTGACCTTCACCAAAAATGACGGTTCTTCTCACAATGTTGATCACATTTTCAGTCTGAAATTTATCCAAGCTTCCTACCTTGAGATATTATGTTAACAAGGTTTCCAGAGTTTGACCCCACTGACCCCAAATGACCTTGGACCACTACCAAAAATGATAGGATTTTTCCTCTCACCATGATGCATCCTCCTTGTCAGTATGAACTTCATTTATGATTCCGACCTTGAGGTATCATACTAATAAGGTTTTCAAATTTTGAACCCCAGTGACTCCAGATAACCTTTGACCTCTACCAAAAACAATAGCAATCTTCCTATTAAGAAGGGGCATCAATATTTTCAGTATGAAATCTACTCCAGCTTTGTACCTTGAGATATCATGTTAATGAGGTTTTCAGAGTTTGATCCTAGTGACCCCAGATGACCTTTGACCTCCACCAAAACAAAAGGTTTCTTCCTCCTACCATGGGAAATCTGCATACTTTGTTTGAAATCTATACAAGCTTCCTATCTTGAGATATTATGTCAACAAGGTTTTAGATTTTGACCCCTGGTGGTGACCCCAGATGACATTTGAGCTCCACCTAAAACAATAGGCTCTTCCTCTCAATGTGGGGCATCTATGTACCAAGAATGAGAACTGTCAATGGTTTTCTTCTTGAGATATCATGCTAATGAGCTGAGCACACACACAAACACATACATACACATGTCATCATGACTGCATCTATTTTTCTTATCATTGAAACAAAAAAACTTACTACTCGACCCAAAGAAATATGAGAAGTGATATTTGGCAATTCTAAGATCATACAGGATTGGCTGCTCACCACCAAAGGGAGAAAAACTGTAATAAAGGTTGCACAAGTTGACCAAGGTGACCAGGCAATGTTTTTAGAGGTGTATTCAGACAATAAGCTTCATTTAACAAGTCATGTTTATAGAAATTTTTGGGAAAGTTCATCGCTTCATTTCTATCTTATATTTTAAATACCATGTTGTAAGTTTGATGTAATGGTGGGAGATTTTAATTACCCACATTTTACCTCTTATTACAAATGCTGTTACTGTATGGTACCAATCCTAATAGTGACAAATCAGGAAAGACTAGCAGCCTCCTAGCACTACTGTACAAAAACTTTGAGGATACGATTTCAACACCATTAATTAACCAAGTAAACAGTGCAGTCATGACAGGCCTTACCAGGCATCCTCATAAAATTAAAAAAAAAAAAAACAAGAAACACTAATGAGTTGAAATCACTTCTTCTACAGACTAATTATATCTTAAAGGGGCTTATTGAGTTGGATTACAAAATTCATTTTTTCACACCTGTTGAGATTTACTCACATCTTGATAGTAAATGAACAAACTATGAGATTCTGCATATCTGACTCACAACTGAAATGACAATTACAGGGTAATTAATGATTAAAATCATTTATTACAAATTCGTGACCAGACACTTTTTACAATTATGTAGTAACCACATGCAACCCCCGTCCTGTTTTTGGTAACTATAGGAAGTGATACATGAGTATTGAGGCTTATTAGAAGCATTGCCATGCAATGATTTCCTTCAAACTCTTCAAAAAAATAATCCATGTCAAATCAACAAGCCCCTTTAAGAAATTGGAAATCAGGCCAAAATCATGAACTGTAAATTTTAAAACTTTTAAACGGCTACCATTTAAGACCTTTTCTGCAAAACTTGTTTTAATTTGTTTAGTCGCTTTTAATTTACTACTTGACATACGTTGCACACTATTTTATTGTTTATATAAAGCTCTTAAATGCTTTTCACATCCTATGTAGGAAAATGTACTTTCTTACATTGACATTCATACTGCATTCTAAAAAGCCTAATCTCAGTTGAGACTTGAACAAAGAGAGGAGAGGTTGGCTTCCTCCTCTTTGAGAATACTTGAACAACTAAAATTGATAACCTGTTACATGGAATCACCGTCATTTTAGTTTTGCTGGAAATTTATCTTAAATGCTGTTTTAGTTTCATACTTGACTGATAATACTTCATGAAATTTTGATACACACATGATGCTGTCAAGTTGTTACAAGTTTGCATAATGAAAATCACAATTAACAGGGGGGGGGGTTGTAATGTAGCCTTCAAGAGTATTTACAGAGAATGGATTTCTTGTCATGGCAATAGGAATATTGTTTTAATGGCATACTGGAGTTCAGTTCATCAGTTGTCCTGATGATATTTTGAAGCATCAACATTAATGAAATACATCTTCAGCAAGCAATTTCTATTTATTTGATTTCTCTCTTTTTTTTTAAAGTAGATATAATAAATGCACTTCTTTTCCCCCTTTCTTTTATTCTATTATTTTCTTCATTATTTTTTTGTACCAATGAGGGTGACATTAGGCCCCACACTAGCTAGGCAAAAGAATATCCCTCTGTGCACACATTAATAACACAGAGTAGGTAAAGTTAGCCCTCCTACCTGGAAAAAGATCTGAACTGCTGCCCCCAGTAACATCAATGGCCGCCAAGGGATGATGACAAAGAAGCAAGCCACCAACTCAATGAAATGATTAGAGAAAGTCTCAAACTTATGCATTGCTCCTGGTGACTGATGTAGGTAGTAGCTGATTGGATTAGGCACAGGCTGGGTCTGACAACATTCAAAAAAGAAAAAAAGTAAAAATTATTTACTTTTTAGTAAAGTAATAAAAGTAATGAGTCACATGACCAAAAATATCATTACAAACTGCAGACTCAAGAATCGTCTTGATAGTTTTCAGGTGTACAAAAAGACTTTCAAGAATTGGAATTAAAGCTCAGGGATAGAAGTTCAATGACTTTACTACTCGACAACAAGTAGGATGCTTCTCATTAGGTTTGAACAGATTGCCAAATTTTATTTCCGAGTCAAAACTCTTGGCCAAGAGTGGAGAAAAGACTTAACTTTCCATGAGGTCATGAAATTTTTCAATACTATCATAAATAACATAGCAATCCACTGTTTACAAACTTAAAGATCTGTCTTTGTGTTCTTTTTCAAGTTTTTATGAAGTATAGTAGTACAACTGGATCTTGCAGAATTATTTTTTTTCCAAAGTTTAAAGGGGATATGGCATCTCCAGTCCCAAACCAGGGAGTTGCTAGCAACTCTTTGCCTTAACATATTTAGGAATAGCCTTTGAGTTTTAAATACAGTTGATAGCTCCACTTTGATTGACATTTATTCAAACAATACAATTTCAATATTTGGTTGATAAGCAATGACTTGTACAATCAGTTGTGTTCCCAGTTAAGCCCACACACACTGTTTGACAATACTGCCTATAACAATTCAAACTCAGTGTAAGCTACTGTGGCTCTGTCTTAGAGGTGTATAGGGCCAATGATTTTCCGCTTCAAAAAGGGCAAATTCTGTTTTCATATTTTAAATTCTGTTTTTTACCGTTTCAATCTCCCCAAGTTTCCATAAAATTCCGTTCCAGTACTCATTAAGTGATATCACCCCTACTCAAATCGCCTACCACTGAACAGTACAAAACCCGACCTCTGTCTGATAAGTTGGGATTTTACTTGATGTTCATACCTACAGATTTTAGCCACTGGGAGGCTTATCAGGTTTTACAATATTTTTATTGATTTTTCAAAAGTTTAGGCTATAATCTATAGGTGCGAACATCAAGTAAAATCCTGACTTTTCAACCAGAGGTCATTTTGCACTGTAAGTGGTAGGCGATTTGAGTAAGGGCAATTTCACGTAATGTGAGAGGTGTACAACTGCTCTACTTAGTATCTGTCATATTAAACTACGGAGCTGCTAAATGTGCTCAAGCCCCGGGCATTTTTTTTCTATTTTTTAACGTGTTTCTTTTTGTTATAGTTAGTATATTTCCCCTGCTACTCATACATCCAGCAGTTACAGATAATTTCAACAAGTTTGTACAAACCACCATCATCAAACATCTGTTAGCGCAAACTTGTTGCATTGATTGGTTCATGATTCGTTTCCAAAAGTTTTCTATGCATATTTTACCGGTACACCCCGCCAATGCGCGCTACAAGCAATCGGCTCACACCCCTTAGCAATAGCCTCACATCCTCCCTGTGGAACTTGTGATCTCCATAATATAGCTATGAAAAATGTCTCTCTGTACTAAGGTAATACGTAGTAGGTTGCACATAAGCCAGGTGACGTGTGTTTTATCGCGGTATAATTGGGATTTGGGTACTGAAACAACGTGGCATTGCAAAGAATTTTCTCTGCAGTTCGCCTGTGGAGAAGTACCATTGACTTACTGCGTAATGGGCTGCATAAAAATTTGTGTCAGCATGGCTCGCTTAAACGGCCGCTTGTAATTGTTTTCAACACTTACATTTGAAGAAATCATTCAAAGTTGTAAAAACAAGTTTTTAATTACTAAAATTTTTTCTGAGCTTGGGTGATGGCACATGAAAATGAGCTCTTAGAAATGTCTTTATTGTTTCGACGTAGCATTAACGTTCTCCACAGTTTACGGTCCATATGCTATGTCACGTTCGCTGATTTGTCAATTGCCTCGAGATGCAAGCAAGCCTGCTATATTGACTGTGTTAATTCAGAAAAGGAGAAATTTCTCGCATATTTCAAAGCAAGAAGCTTAAGCTTGCAGCCTACAGTTATAAATTGTGACGATGTATGTGGAGTTATACAGCTACGCTGTCGCCATAGTTACCGTATGTAGGTGAATGCTGTGCTATCACTCAGCAAACACTATCACACTAATCAAACTGAGCAACTAGACGAGCAGTGGGGGACCCTGCTAATTCGGGAGATGTCATCAAAATGATGTAAATCCTCTTGCATTTTCAAGTTTTGCTTAAAATTAAAAGAGATCGTATAAAGTGGCAAATTCCGTAAAAAATGAGCATTTCCTTTTTTTTCTGCATTTTTCCACGATTGCGGAAAATAATTGGCCCTAGGTGTACTGGACAGGAGGTTTGGTTTAAACTGGAGGAGGGGCTAGATGTAAACTAAGTAGGGAGAATTGTTACTGTCTGGGGTAAGATTAGAAAGCCATTAATCTTCATCCTTCAGGTGAATGCTACAATTATCCAACAAGTACAATTCAACATCTCTGCCACAGGGAAGCCTGAATTATAGGCAAGGGTTACTCCTTCACATTCCAACATCTCTATATCCTGATCTCTGTGTTGTTACATTTATGTACACACATAAAGACATAATGCTCTGAGTGACCAATCCATTTATATTTCCTTTCATACATATAAACAGTGAGATGGATCCTGTTTTTAACCCCATCCTCAAGTATCCCATCCATGAGCGTGATCAATCTTCAACCTAACCCCTAAAGATGTTATAACATACAGTATAGATGTAAAAGCAAAGAGACACTGAAGAATAAAGCAATAACCATAAAAACACCTCACAGTTACTGCATATTACAGTGCATGGGTTCTTAAGTGTTTCACCCCACAAGCCACTTTTTCTTGAGTTCTTAGTTTGTACCACTAAAAGTTTACTTGAATTACACAGTGTCCTTTCTTATTTAAATTTTGATTTTGGTCTCCTTGCCTCTTTCACTGGTGCTCTTAGAGCTTGTCTTGGGCCACCACTTGAGAACCTATTCATAGTGTACACAAGACAAATCCCTAACATGAGATACCTTCCTCTTACTGAGAGCACATACAAGCAGTTCCAGATATAGGGAATTCCTTCAAAGGGGCGAGAATGGCCCTTAGGGGTGCTATAGAGTAGGTAGATACCCTACGCCTCAATACAGTAAAAACCTAAAAAGGGCCCCGACAGGCGATTTGAATTCATCGGGGGGGGAGATTCCCCTGACTATATGGATGCTCCGCCACTGCATGCAAGTAGTTCTCCAGTACTAGAACCTTACCTCATAATGGTAGTGCATACAAGTCAAATCTCGCCAACACTGGTCTCCTCTAATCTTAATTAAACCCTGAGAAAACCAGAATGTTAAAATTAATCAACAATAAGACACGAATGAGACTTTTCAATATTTTTCCAAGTTGACTGGTGAGATGCAAATTACTCCATAAATACAACCAAAACACTCAGCAAGTTTTTGATCAATCATTCATCATTCATAGCTACAGTAAAAGTACGCAAAAAAGAAAACAACCAAAATATAATGGTAAAATAACCAAATTTTTTGTAACTGTGCTGATATTTCTAAACCACCAGTGACCTTACACATGGCAACAATTAATACCAAATGCTATGAGAATAGATCTAGCGACCAATTATCTTACAACTCCCATTTTCTCAAGTTAAAAAGAGTAATCAAATGTATTCTCCCCCCCCCCCCCCCCCCCACAACCTCCCCAAAGAAGAATCATTTGTAATAAGTTGATGGCTGTACACATGATTGGATACACAGTACACATAATGATAATATATTCCAAATAAATTAATTCTTCAATGCAAAAATGCATTGAGGTCTTGATAAATTCTTTTTCAGAAGACTTAACTTAAAACTACAGACTCTAAAATGCAATTTTTCTGAATCAATGTAATACATTCACACACCATTTAAGAGGAGTTGCCCTACATTCTTACCTTGAGATTCATACTAACAAGGTTTTCAGAATTTGGCAAATGGTGAACTGAAAGGACTTCTCACCAAATACAAAAACAACATCAACTACAAAAGCATTTTTCTATTTAATGGGGCAAATAAAGCAATTTTCAAGATTCTGAGCTTCCAAGCATGAAATATCCAGTGACCTCAGATGACTTTTGACCCCTAAAAAATAATAAGGTTTTTCCTCTTCATATGACACATCTACATGTTACGTATGAAAATTTCCACAATTCATATCTGGAAATGTCATATTAACAAGATTTTTAAAGTTTGACCCTGTAGATGAACTTTTGATTTCCACCAAGATCCTACAGTAAGGGTCCTTTCTCTTGACATAATGCATCTAAAATACTAAGTATGAAGAGTAGCTATACTTCCTATTTTGAGATATCATGTTAACAACATTTTCAGAGTTTGACCTCAGATGACCCTAGATGACCTTTGACATTCACAAAAACAATAGAGTGCTTTTTCTTGACATAATACATCTACATGCTAAGTATGAAGAGTATCTTTGCATCCTACCTCATATTAGAAAAGTTTTCTGAGTTTGACCTCCAATGACTATAAATGACCACTGACCTCCACCAAAAATGATGGGGTTCTTACTCTTGTCATAATGTATCTATATGCTAGGTATGGGAGAGTATCCATGCTTCCTGCCTTGAGATGTCATGTTAACAAGGTTTTCAAAGTTTGACCTTTGGTGACCCTAGATGACCTTTGACCTTCACCAACAACAATAGGGTTCTTTCTCCTGACATAATGCATCTACATGCCAAGTATGATGACTATCACTGCTCCCTATCTTGAGATATTGTGTAAACAAGGTTTTCAGATTTTGACCTCTGGCGTCACCCCAGATGACTTTTGGCCTCCACCGAGAACAAAAGGGTTCTTCTTCTCAATATAGGTATGCCAACTGTTAAAGTTTTCCTTCTTGAGATATCGTGTCAATTAACTAAGCATCATAAACACACATACACATATATGCATACATACATATATGCATACATACATATATGCATACATACATATATGCAAACATACATACACATGAAATCTTGAATGCACAGGTTTCTCATTTCATCTAAACCAATAATCATCGTAATGATTATCAGTTCAAAGTGTATCACTTCTTGAGAATGTCATGAAAAAAAGATTGTTCTGCATACCGCTCCAAGCATGATTCTGAAAATTAACCAGCGATATCCCCAAATAGCAACCCATGGCGGTGGTGTACTACGAGGAAACTGACGAAGGGTTAACAAAGGGCAGAGAAAGATGGCCAAGAATCCACTTTCCAGCAGTTGACTCTCCCAGCCTTTTGAACCAAAGAAATATTAATAGAAGAAATTAGAAATTGTAAAATTTTGTCCAGTTGCTACAGACAATTCAACAGCTTAACAGAGGCAACCCCAGCACCCCACTCCTTGTCCTCTATCAATGTGCTGCAAGCCACGAAACTCCAACACCCCTACTCTATGCCCTCTACTTATGTGCTATATGCCATGCTTTGAGTTGCACATATTCATTGATTAAACACTGGGTAGTGGCTGGGAGGAATGAGTATATATATACAACTCTCAACTGACCTGCTTTTGGTGGGTTTAACTTAATTGTGGTATACCAGTATGTAAAACAATGCTCTTGTAAGATTTGATAACATGTTCTCATCAATACATGACCATCTGATAGAGAGTAGAAAGACAGTATAGCTTAAAAGGCTTCAAGCACAGGAAGGCCCAGAAATCCCCACAGGTGCATCAATTTAACATGAAGAAAAAGGACAGGCAAGCCTAAAGCTCCTCTCAGGTTGCTAAAGGTCAACATCTAAAAACAGGTGAGGGTACATTCCAGAAAATCAATGCCTCCTTAGAAATTATCTCCCCCTTCCTCCCACCCACCACTCCTCAAAAAATGCACAAAATTTATGATATAATCAAGACTATGCTACTAGAACTGAGGATACAAGTGCCCTTTCATTGACTAGACTACCCCCTCTACCCCCCATAATACCTCACCACGACAAAATATTTGACAGCATTTTCCACTAATTTGTGGCATACTAGTATGTAAAACAATGGTCTACATAGTAAGATTGGTAACATGTTCTCATCAAGAGGCTAACTGTCTGATAAAGAGTAGAAAACCAGTGTAGCTTAAAAGGCTTCAAGCACAGGAAGGCCCAGAAATCCCCACAGGTGCATCAATTCAAAGTGAAGAAAAAGGATGTGTAAGCCTGACGATCGTCTGAGGTCACTAAAACTCAATATCTAAAGATACATAGGTGAGGGGTACATTTCAGATAATGCCCCCTCAGAAAGTATCTCCTCCCCTTCCTCACACCCACCACCCCTCAAACATTCACAATTTTGATTTCGTCAAGACTATGCTACTAGTACTGAAAATGCAAGTGCCCCTTCACTGACTAGAGTCCACCCTGCCCCCCCTCTTCCACTCCCTCCTAACCTCACCAAACAATTGCAGTCCTGACAAAGTATTGAAGATGTTTAACAAAATGTTTACATCATTTGCAAGAAATAAATTGATGTTTAAAAAAATATCAGCAAACTCTTACCAAAGGAATACCTGGGAATGGAAGGAAAAAAGAATGATTATGTAATAAAGAGGTTAAATCAATTACTTAAATATAACTCAGTAAAATAGCATTAATTCTTTGAAAATTCTACCCAAAGTTAAAGAAGAGGGCACTATACAGCAGACACTGTAGGTGAGGGAGGGTTGGCTACCATGACTTTTGTTAGTTTCTCTCTATAACTGTGCTACTTAAACTCTAGGCTGGGATGGGGGGTCAGGGACCCATTGTCCCCTAGGAAAATTTTACCCCATAAAAATTCTACCCCATCCCCTAAAGGTATCTCTCACCTCTCCCTTCCCCTTCGCTCCATACCTCATCTGGCTACAAACCAGCTAATGCTACCTTTAAATGGCACCAAAATTTCTGCAAAATATTTTACTTCACCTCAACTCATATTCCAAACATATATAAAACAAAAACTCAATTATGAAACTTATGTCAAAATTGTAGAGCATGAAATACATTTTAGGCACTGATATTTGTTACAAATGATAAATAAACTTTTTCAGCTCAAATATTGAAGTGTTCCTTCACTTACTGCCACTAAGTTGATTCACTGTATACTAGACAAAAACTTTTGTACAACAGTGACACTTAAATGTTTTAATCCTCAAATCCCTTCTCTCATAACAATAGAAGTACAGTAGTCAATGTTGTTTTTGTCATCACCAGGTCATCACAATAAAAAATCAAGAAAAAACAAAAGAGAGCAATCCCCTACTGTGTCTGCAAACAATTCTGGGAGAAGTTAAATACATTTTGAATGTTCAAAGGCTTACCTCTTGAACTGGTAGAGTTAAGGTCACACTCATATAATAGAACAGTATAATGTTGGAGCAATGACAGTGTGCATGCATGGAAAAACTAAAGTGGCTAACAATTAAATGTAAATTTATTCTCATGGGTGTTGATGGGGGGGGGAGGTATCATGTCAATGTCACTCTTTCCCAGAATCAAAACAAAATGGCAGACCTGTACATGTTTCATTTTATAGCTTACAAAATAGCTAATTCAATAAAATCAAGCTCAAAAATGGAAACAGCCATTTAATGGATTAAACCTGAGGGAAATGCATCTACTGTAGGACAATACCTCAGATCTTCATGTAGTGCTGGATCCCTAGTCTCTAAGGCTTTGTGATTATTACTTGATTTATTTTGGTGTGAGGTGAAGGTTTGTTCCTCCATTTTTGAGAAGCATTTGACACTGTTGTTTATACTCATAGAATATTGGAAAATCAAATCAAATTGGACTTACCATCTCTGCCCAACACTGACCAGGGAGTGATATAGCATCCATAACAAAAACATTATTGGCATGTTTGCTGTCCCAGATATTATTATGAAGGCAGACACACTAAGACCAGCATATGCTATCCTGTCCAGCCACACATCTATGTCTGTCTGTTCAACATACCACAGAATGGTTGGTGCAAAGGATAAGGCCTTGATATTCACTTCACCACCTACATAATTCAGTACTCTGTCCAAGTGTATTTTTATGGGTAGCAAGCCATTGTTTCCCAAAAGTTGTTTATTCTGATGAAGTGCTACCAAAAAGGCTACAACTGTAGAGACATAAGAGGCAGATAATCATGATGTAATGTAAATTGTGAACAATTTATTAATCAGTAAAAAACCTTTAAACAATGTTTTGTATCTGCAAAATGTTAAAGAACCCTCTTCTTCTGTGCACCCCCAACCCTCCCATCCCTTCCAACAGAAACCTACACCACCTATCCAAAAGTGTAAGACTAGCACAGAGTAATACTGTAGTGTGTCTGTAATTTATAATAAAAGCAGGGCTCCTATTTTTTTCAGTGGGAAAGGAGATTAGGGAATATTTTAAAATTTTCCAACCAGAAAATTGCCCACCAAATTTTTACAAGGGCCAGTTTAGAGGTCCAATGGGTATATTTTATTGTTTCCTACAGTACAACCAAGTTACAAGTGCTTATTCAGTGTTCAGACTATGAACATTTGTTCAGCAAACTATGTGTTTGTGCATTGTGTCATAAAAAGAGTTCATTTCCTGTAAGAAGCACTGTGAGCCCACTTTGTTCTAACCTTAATTGAAAATTTACTACAATACCCTCGAGGTTTGTTCAAAATTCATACATCTACTTCACTTCACTTATGATACAGAACTTTTTTTTAAATTTTCCTTTCTTTTTTTTTTTAAATCTTTTTGCATGAGGGGCCAAACCAGCATGTCCCTCTGAGGTCACAACCAAAGATGTACAGTCAAAACAGATATAAATGTTTCATTTTTTCACAGGAGCAGTTGTCTGAATGAGGTATGAAGCCATTTGTCTTATTGAAAAACAATTAGAGGAATATTTGTGAATAGAATATTAATGGGTATGCCAAAATGGGTTGGGGGATACCCACTAGACTGAAGGTTCACTAGACCAAAGGTTCACTCAGCCGAAGATCCACTTGAACAAAATACTACTTCAGCCTAGAATAAGGGGGAGGATTCGGGTTAAATACAAAGAAATTTTAGGATTAAGCTAAGGATTAGCCTTGGGTATGATTAGGGTTTGGGTAAGTGATATTATGATTTGGGTTAAGGTTAAGTTTAGAGTTAGGATCTTCTGTCTAGTGAACCTAGAGAACCTTTCATCTTGTGAACCTTGCCAAATTGGTTTGTTGAGTACAAGGTGTCCTGCCAAATTGGTTTGTTGAGTACAAGGTGTCCTGCCAAATTGGTT